>PVJC01047985.1:0-12709 GCA_004026665.1 Murina feae | reverse complement strand
TAGGCAAGCTTGGGAGGCAGGCAGCACCCAGACCTGGCCACAGCTCAAAAAAGAGAACAACATGCAGGGGAGGGCAAGAGTCTGAGAGATCAACATAGAGGGGGTGCCTGCTCCAAGCCTCCACAGTGTGCCTGGTGGCAGGTCCCCAGCAGGTAGACACACACAGGAGGACACACACACACACACACACACACACACAAAAGGCACCTGGCAGACTGGGGCCATCATAGGACATCCACTGAGGGGTCCCAGACTGTGAGAGGGCACAGGCTGGGCTGAGGGACTCCCTCCACCCCGAGTGCACAAATTTTTATGCACCGGGCCTCTAATATATATATATATATATATTATCACAGTCAAAAGTCTAGTTTCTAACCTTTACTATATATTTGACCCCAATTCACCCTCCCTCAACCACCATTCTGTTGGTCTGTATCTGTGACTTTGTTTTTGTTTTATTTTGTTAGTTTACTTTGTTGTTTTATATTCCACATATAAGTGAAATCATGGGTATTGTCTTTTTCCATCTAACTTATTTCAGTTAACATAATGTTCTTTAATTCATAGTTGATTAAGGAAACCGAAACACCACTTTCTTATTTATCTTCTACTCAAACACTGTCTGATGAGACAATAAAAATAGTGAGCGGAATTTACCTGATATATTCACTTGTAGCATTATTTTCTGATCTCCTCAGAAATTGTGAGGTAGTAAGAGGGATAGTTGTTTTGTGGTTGGGGTTGATTATCTCATATGCAATCAACTCCTTAGAGGTGGAAGTTGGCTCAGTCTCTGGAGACTGAAGTGAGGATTTCCTGCCTGAGTCCCCTCCTTTTCAGTGCTCTTGCTCATTAAAAAAACAAAACAAAAACAAACAAACAAACACACAAAATAAACCATTCATGTAAGTATTGAAGGCAATAAGCTATTTTAAAATGGAACAAATAATAACAATAATAACAACAGCAATAGTTGTTATAGCATCAGGCACACTCTTTCGTTTTCATTAAATCTCTATAATTGTTTTGATCTTTTCTTTGCCCATCTGACTGATATATTGGCCAATCACAAACCAAGATCTGGAAGGTACATTATGCTAGTGGCAACCTATGAGCATAGCCGAATAAAGCCTGCCCCCTGCCATACTTACCTGACAGGGGAGATACCATGATCCACAAAACCTTCCTTCTGTCATTTGCCTGCTTTCCAGCCTGCACCAGCAGTGAACTAGTTCTAGAACATGAGGGCTGACCAGGTTATCAGCACTCATTTCATGGCCTGGGCAAAAACCAAAAGGGGTGGGCAGCCTATAGGGGAGACAAGCCAACCTATACCCTGTGTTTTAAAACTGGGCATAAGAACTAGGGGAAGGTTATTTTACCTGGATTTACTGCTTAGCAACAAAGACTCTACCTCCAGAGAGTGGTATTCTATGGATTACCAAGTAACTGGCTTTGACAATTACCAAACAGCTGGCCAACTAATCTACATAGCCTTTAACCCCAGCCAGCTGAACAAGGGATGGAGGACAGCTCACAAACAATAGATACACATCTAATATTTTATTTAAGAGCTGACGGAAGCCACCGCTGTATGGGTCCTGCAGCCACGTGGATTTAACTGTTATAATTTGGACATCCAGCTCTTGGGGTCTGCTGCACTCGAAAGGTTGTGGAAGCAGGAGAGCCATCAAAAATAATTTATACGAAAGGCTCCCCTGTGGAGTTGTTGGGGAAATATTTATTGTAACTAAACAAAAAGTGCAAGGTCTTGTTGAGAATGAAGAACCTGCAAATATAGTCATTTAGAGAAAGGCAAAGCGAAATCTGGTGCTTCACAATTTGGTACGGAGTTGGCCGGATTGTAAAATTTACCAGATATACAATAGACTAGAACTTTTAAGAATGGTTAGGTGTAGACACCATTAGGATTTGATTTAGATAATCTTGTTCTAAAGGACTGTATTACAAGCCAGGATTACTAACCAAGTAATTTCTGTTCTGGACCCTGAGTGGGAAGAAACAAACAACAATAACAAATATGAGCTATTTATTTGCATACATATATTATTCACATGTATGTCTTTAGGATTTTTACTTATATCTGAAAATATTTTCTCTTGTCTCTGTGAACTCCCAAACTGTCTCAGCTTCAACTTGCAGGCTCACTTATTTTCCACACACAAACAGCTGTGGGAGATGAGTCTGCTCCACATTGCGATGTCCAGAATAATTTGAAGGAGACCTCACTATAGCACCCCTCCCCTTCCTGCCTCTTTGGGAACCCAAGAGAATCTATTTGTAGAAAGTGAATCACAAAAGGTTGAAACTTGTCTTTTAAAAACAAACATTCCAGGATCTCCACATCTGCACCCTGAGAGATCATTTTCTCAAGTTTTACTTCTGTTTTGGTTGTGTGGCTATTGTGTGAGACATCTTTGGAACCCTTCAGAATCAGTTTAGCGTCACATAACAAAGCCCGTCATCTTGCTTTATAGTCACATTTTCTTTTGGACCAACCAAATAATCTAGCACCTGAAATAGTGCCTGCCACACAGTCACTGGCAACATAAGTATTTGTTGAGTGAATGAGTGGATGAGTTCAGTCTCTTCCACTCATCTTATTTACCAGAAAGCTCTAAGGGAACTTGACCGATTCAAAAATTCAAATTCACATCATCTAGATAAAGATTTACCATTCTTTTTTAAAAATATATATTTTATTGATTTCAGAGAGGAAGGGAGAGGAAGAGAGAGATAAAAACATCAAAGATGAGAATCATTGGTTGGCTGCCTCCTGTACACTCCCTACTAGGGGAATCAAGCTGCAACTGAGTCATGTGCCCTTGAACGGAATCGAACCCAAGACCCTTCAGTCTGCAGGCTGACACTCTATCCACTGAGCCAAACCAGCTAGGGCAAGATTTGCCATACTTGAGATTATTTAAAGAAATATAATGTTCCTACGGAGGCCCTTCATCCTTTTAGTCATTGAACAAATTTTATAAGGTGTCTTCTTTGAGCAGGTAATTAATATTCTAGGCCTTGGATGATCTTCGTGAACTAGACAGAAGTGTTCATGACTTTCATCAAGGAAAGACAAAAAATAAATACAATAATACAGTTTGAGTAATAACATATATCATGAGATAAATACATAAAGCAGAATATAAGAGAGAGAGAGAGAGAGAGAGAGAAGCAATGGGAGGACATAAGGAGGTGGTATTTGATTAGAAATCTAAATGGATAAGGGAGCAGGTTTTGTGAAATCTGGGGGGAGAGGTTTAAGAGGAAGGAATGGCAGGTGCAAAGACCTCAAGGAGAGAAATTATATAACTATTATAATAAAAGTCATGAATAGAGGCAATTTGAAGTCTAGAAGAAAAATATTTACAGCATGCATATGCTTTGGGAAATGTTTCTTGTAAAGTCTTATTCAGTCCTCAGCCTACCATGTTTGTTAAGGAATAGCTTTTCTGTGCGCATTTGTTCTGAACCTTTCTCTTATAAGATAATCATAGCTGCCAAGAGTCCTTTGAAACCAGGTGGTGCTTGCAGGGTTTTTAAGAGGTATGCGTTGTGACACGTAACCCACATGACCTGATGCTGGTGCTGTTTGTCATGCTTCCCGAGTGGAGTGGAAACTCCCTTGGGCCTGGGCCTTACCTTTACCTTTGTGTACTGGCCACTCCTCAGTGTGGGTCTTCCACACAGTAGATGCTCAATTGCTATGTATTTAAAAAGTTCATAAATATGATAAAACACAAAGTATTTAGTGCACAACCAAGTGATTCCCTGCCCCACTCAGATTCCCACCAAGTACACCCACATCATGTGCTGTCTCCTCAGAACCGTGCTCTTTTGGAGATTCCACTAGATCCAGATCAGAATTTTTTATTTTCTCTCTCTCTTCAGTTCATCATATTCCAGACAGAGATGAATTTCTCTGCATTCTGTGGCCAGGCCTGTTCCTTTATCTTGGAATGTCCTTACTGATAAGCCATCCATTGTGTTTTGTATTGACCACAGTAGGGAAAATCTGACCTCACCTAACATAAAAGTGCAATAACAGACTTTGACAACTTGAGATTTATTTGAAATAATGTGCTTTAATGGATTAATGGCCTCTCAGCTGAAAATGGTGGTCTGAAATAATATGTTAAGGGCTAAAATTTGATCACACAGTCTCTGTAAGTCCTAATGTCTCTAAGATTTCACATAACTTTTCCAACCCTGTACATTCTAGAGGTACCGGCATTTCTATACATTCATAATATGCTAGTGACTTGGTACACAGATTTGTGCACATTGAAGAAAATTAATTAGAAGGTGGCTGGCAGAGCGGGACTGGGCGAGATGGGCCGGACATGCCTTGGAGCCCACCTCCTGCAATCCCTCCCCGGCCAGCCTCTGCACCTGGGGCAGTGCTGGGGCTCGAAATGTGTCTGTGGAGTGAGTGGAGTCCCTCAGCCTGGCCTGTGGGGATTGGGCTGAAATTGGTTCTCTGACATTCTCCAAGGGGTCCCAGAGTGTGAGAGGGCACTCTGAAAAGTTGCTGTAGTATAGGATGTGGAACACAAATGCAAGTGTGCAGTAAGCCAGATTTGGGGCTGACAGCAACAACATAACCCATAGCTGAAGGTGGAATAGCGTGGCCCCTCTTCTCTAGTTCTGGGATGCGTCACCTCAGAACCACCACTGCCAAGTTGCCACAGCTCGGCAGTTCCTGCATTGAGTGTTCGCCCTCTAGTGGTCAGTGTGCATCATAGCTACTGGTCAGACAGACACTTAGCCTTTTATATATATAGATAGATTAGTGACTTTGGTGAAAAAATCCCTTTTAATCAGGTTTGAAAAATAATACAAATGCCATGTATTTTCCATTAGTATACAAATCTCCAGGTATTACCTGCCCATTTCATCATCAAGTTAATAATCTCAATATGATTAATAGCTGCCGTTTATTAAATTCCTACTATGTGCCGACCATTTGATATATTTCATCTTTAACCCTTAAGTCAACTCTGTGTGAAAAATGTTTTCACCCTAATTTTATTTACTATTTATTTATTGTTTTAATCTTTATTGTTCAAAGTATTACAGTTGTCAACCTTTTTCCCCCACTGACCTCTTCTAGCCCATCCCTGCCTCCAGCCCCATGCCTTCACCACACTATTATCTGTGTTCATGGTTTATCCATAAATGGTTACAAGTTCTTTGGTTAATCTCTTCCCATTCACCTACCCACCCCACCTTTCCACTGAGATTTGACAATCTGTTCTAAGCCTCTATATCTCTGGATCTACTTTATTCATCAGTTTATTTTGTTCATTAGATTCCACATATATGTGAGAACATGTGATACTTGTCTTTCTCCGACTGATTTATTTTACTTACCATAATGCTTTCCAGACCCCTCCATGCTGTTGCAAAGGGTAAGAGATCCTTCTTTTTTTACTGCTGTACAGTATTCCATGGTGTATATGTACCACAGCTTTTTTATCATCTTCATTTTAAAGATGTGGAAAATGAGGCTCAGGAAAACTTAATAATTTACTCAACTAGTGAGGAATGGAGCTTGGGATTCAAAGCCTGTCTGCTGGACTCTGAAATCCATGTTTTGTTTTCTTCTTAGTTTTTCATAAACATCTCATTTATTTTCTTGTTAAAAAAAATTTTTGTATGAGAACAATTAAAGTCTCTGACCCTAATAAAGCAAGTGTTAGGTCTGATCAAATTATTGAACCAATACAAACAACAATGAAAACACAACAATCCAAAATCTATGGGACACAGTGAAAGCAGTCTTGAGAGGGAAGTTCATAGCTCTAAAAGCCCACTATAAAAAACAAGAAACAATGGTAATAAATTACCTAACCCTACAACTCAAAGAGTTAGAAAGAGAGCAACAAGAAAAGCACAGCATAAGCACAAGAAAGGAAATAATAAAGATCAGAGTGGAGATAAATGAAACAGAGACCAAAAAACAAAAAAAAATAAAAACAATACAAAAGATCAACAAACCCAAGAGCTGGTTCTTTGATGAACCTCTAGCCAGGATCACCAAGAAGAAAAGAGAGAGGACCCAAATAAACAAAATCAGAAATGAAAGAGGTGAAATAACAACTGACTCCACAGAAATACAAATGATTATGAAAAAATACTATTTACAACTTTATTCCAACAAAATGGACAACCTAGATGAAATGGACATATTTTAGAAAAATACAAGCTCCCGAAACTCAACCAAGAAGAGTAAAAAAACTTAAATAGGTCGATAACTACTGAAAAAATTGAAATAGTGATCAAAATCTTCCAGCAACTGGAGAGCATTATGCTAAGTGAAATAAGCCAGTCAGAGAAAGATAAATATCGTATGATCTCACTCATCTGTGGAATATAGAGAACAACATAGACTGATGAACAGGGACAGATTCAGAGACAGAGAAGCAGTGATCAGTCTGTTGATCCCTGGAGGGAGGATGGGGGAAGATGGGGGTGTAGGGGAGAGATCAACCAAAGAACTTGTATGCATACATATAAGCCAAAATAATGGACTAAAACAACAGGGGGATGAGAGGATGAGTGGGGAGAGAGGGTTGGGATTATTGGGGGGATGAGGACACAATTGTAATACCTTAATCAATAAAGAAATTAAAAAAAAAATCTTCCAGCAAACAAAAACCCTGGTCTGGACGGCTTTACAGGGGAGTTCTACCAAGTATTCAAAGAAGAACTAAAACCTATCCTTCTCAGACTACTCCAAAAAATTCCAGAGGAAGGCACACTTCCAAACTCTTTCTCTGAAGCCATCATTACCCTAATCCCCAAACCAGATAAAGACACCACAAAAAAAGAGAACTACAGGCCAATATCCTTGATGAACATAGATGCTAAAATCATCAACAAAATTCTAGCAAATCAGATTCAGCAATACATTAGAAAGATCATACACCATGATGAAGTTGGATTTATTTCAGGGATGCAAGGATGGTTCAATATCCACAAATCAATAAATGTGATACATCACATAAACTAACAGAGACAAAAATCACATAATCATATCAATCAATGCAGAAAAGCATTTGACAAAATCCAACACCCTTTTTTTTCAATTTTGTTTTATTACTTTAAGTATTACAAAGAGGGTTAAATAAGTTTCCATTTTTTCCCCTTGACCTTCCTCCGTCCTCCCCAACCCCCTAGTGTCTTGTGTCCATTGATTATGCTTATATGCATGCATATAAGTCTTTCAGTTGATCGATTAACTCCCCTCCCAACCCTCCCGACCTTCCAGCTATAGTTTGATAGTCAATTCAATGCTGTTCTGCCTCTGTATCTGTTTATGCTCATCAATTTATAATGGTCTTTATTATCCATAAATAAGTGAGATCATGTGGTATTTTTCTTTCATTGACAGGCTTATTTCACTTAGCATAATGCTCTCCAGCTCCATCCATGCTGCTGCAAATGGTGGGAATTCCCTCTTTTTTACAGCAGCATAGTATTCCATTGTGTAGATGTACCACAGTTTTCTAATCCATTCATCTGCTGATGGGCACTTAGGCTGTTTCCAAATCTTAGCTATAGTAAATTGTGCTGCTATGAACATAGGGATGCATAATTCTTTTCTGATTGGTGTTTCTGGTTTCTTGGGATATGTTCCCAGAAGGGGAATCACAGAGTCAAATGGGAGTTTCATTTTTAATTTTTTGAGGAAACTCCATACTGTCCTTCATAGTGGCTGCAGCAGTCTGCATTCCCACCAGCAGTGCAGGAGAGATCCTTTTTTTCCGCATCCTCTCCAGTACTTGTCCTTTGTTGATTTGTTGATGACAGCCATTCTGACAGGTGTGAGATGATACCTCATTGTTGTTTTGATTTGCATCTCTCAGATGATTAGTGACTTTGAGCATGTTTTCATATGTCTCTTGGCTTTCTGAATGTGCTCTTTTGAAAAGTGTCTATTTAGGTCCTTTGCCCATTTTTTGTTTGGATTGTTTATCTTCCTTTTGTTAAGTTGTATGAGTTCCTTATAAATGTTGGATATTAAACCCTTATTGGTGATAAATTGGGAAATATGTTTTCCCATGCAGTGGGCTTTCTTGTTGTTTTGTTGATGGTTTCTTTTGTTGTGCAGAAGCTTTTTATTTTAATGTAGTCCCATTTGTTTATTTTCTCTTTAGTTTCCAATGCCCTAGGAGCTGTATCGGTGAAGAAGCTGCTTTGGCATATGTCTGAGATTTTGTTGCCTTTAAATTTCTCTAGAATTTTTATGGTTTCCCATCTTACATTTAAGTTCTTTCTCCATTTTGAGTTTATTTTTGTGTATGGTGTAAGTTGGTGGTCTAGTTTCATTTTTTTGCATGTATCTGTCCAATTTTCTCAACACCATTTCTTGAAGAGACTGTCTTGACTCCATTGTATATTCTTGCCTCCTTTGTCAAATATTAATTGAGCATATTGGTTTGAGTCAATGTCTGGGTTCTCTATTCTATTCCATTGGTCTATATGTCTATTCCTGTGCCAGTACCAGGAAATTTTGAGCACTGTGGCTTTGTAATATAGCTTGATATCTGGTATTGAGATCCCACCTACTTTGTCCTTTTTTAAGATTGCTGCAGCTATTCGGGGTCTTTATTTTTTAAATTACAGATAACTTTTTGGAGAGTTCATTCTAAGTCTGTGAAATATGCCATTGGTATTTTAATGGGAAGTGCATTGAATTTATAGATTGCTTTGGGTAGTATGGACATTTTAATGATGTTGATTCTACCAATCCATGAACATGGTATGTTCTTCCATCTGTTTATGTCTTCATCTATCTCTTTTTTCAACATTCTGTAGTTTTCTGAGTAGAGGTCTTTTACCTCTTTAGTTAAGTTTATTCCTAGATATCTTAATTTTTGTGGTGTGATGGTAAATGGGATTGCTTCTTTAGTCTCTCTTTCTATAAATTCACTATTGGTGTATAGAAATGCCATAGATTTCTTAGCATTAATTTTGTATCCTGCTACATTGCTGAATTAATTAAGTCTAATCGTTTTTTATCAGAGTCTTTAGGGTTTTTTATGTACAATATCATGTCATCTGCAAATAAGGATAGTTTTACTTCTTCTTTTCCAGTTTGGATGCCTTTTATTTCTTCTTCCTGTCTAATCACAATGGCTAATACTTCCAGTACTATGTCGAACAGGAGTGGTGAGAGTGGGCATTCCTGTCTTGTTCCTGTTCTAAGGGGAAATGGTTTTAGTTTTTGCCCATTGAGTATGATGTTGGATGTGGGTTTGTCATATATGGCTTTTATTATGTTGAGGTATGATCTTTCTATTCCCACCTTGCTAAGAGTTTTTATCAAAAATGGGTGTTGGATTTTGTCAAATGCTTTTTCTGCATCAATTGATATGACTATGTGGTTTTTATCTTTCAATTTGTTTATATGATGTATCACGTTTATTGATTTGTGGATATTGTACCATCCTTGCATCCCTGGGATAAATCCTACTTCATCATGGTGTATGATCTTTCTGATGTACTGTTGGATCCGATTTGCTAGAATTTTGTTGAGGATTTTGGCATCTATGTTCATGAGGGATATTGGCCTATAATTCTCTTTCATTGTGTTATCTCTTTCTGATTTTGGTATTAGGGTAATGCTGGCTTCATAGAATGAGCTTGGAAGTGTTCCTTCCTCTTGAATTTTTAGGAGTAGTCTCAGGAGGACAGGTTTTAGTTCTTCCTTTAATGTTTGGTAAAACTCCCCCGTGAAGCCATCGGCCCTGGGCTTTCATTTACTGGAAGCTTTTTGATTACTGCTTCAATTTTTTCCATAGTTATTGGCCTATTAAGATTTTTAGATTCTTCCTGATTGAGTTTTGGTATGTTGTATTTTTCTAGGAATATGTCCATTTCCTCGAAGTTGTCTAGTTTGTTGGAGTAGAATTGTTCATAGTAATTTTTAACAATGCTTTGTATTTCTGTGGGGTCTGTTGTTATTTCACCTCTATCATTTCTGATTTTGTTTATTTCCAACACCCTTTTTTGATAAAAGTGCTCAGCAAAGTAGGAATAGAGGTATTATACCTCAACATAATAAAAGCCCTAAATGAAAACCTACAGCCAACATCATACTCAATGGGCAAAAACTAAATTCATTTCCCATAAGAAAAGGAACAAGACAAGGATGCCCAGGTTCACCACTCATGTTCGACATAGTACTAGAAGTACTAGCTATAGTGATCAGACAAGAAGAAAAAATAAAAAGGCATACAAATTGGGAAAGAAGAAGTAAAACTGTCCTTATTTGCAGATGACATGATATTATACATAGAAAACCCCAAAGACTCCATCAAGAAACTACTAGACCTAATGAATTTGTCAATGTAGCAGGATACAAAATTAACACCCAGAAATCTATGGCCTTTTTATACACCAATAATGAACTCATAGGAAAATAAATGAAAAAAAAAAAAAAAACCAATTCCATTTACCATTGCACTAAAACAATTAAGATATCTAGGAATAAATTTAACTAGGGACATAAAAGACCTGTACTCAGAAAATTACAGGACATTGAAAAAGAGATAGAGGAAGATATAAACAAATGGAAGAACATACCATGTTCATGGATTGGTAGAATCAATATCATTAAAATGTCCCTACTACCTAAAGCAATCAATAGATTCAATGCAATACATACTAAAATACCAATGGCATATTTCAAAGATCTAGAAAAACTAGAATTTTTAGAAATTCATCTGGAATAAAAAAAGGCCCCGAATAGCCACAGCTATCCTGAGAAAGAAGAAAAAATTGGAGGGATCACAATACCAGACATCAAACTATATTACCAAGCCATGGTTCTCAAAACTGCCTGGTACTGGCACAAGAACAGACATATAAACCAATGGAACAGAATAGAGGACCCATAAATTGACCCAAGTCATTGTACTCAATATTCAACAAACGAGGCAAGAACATAAAATGGAGTCAAGGAGAACCAAGATGGCGGCATGAGGTATATACCTAAATGCACAGCCTCCACACCTACATTATAGAAATACAACTATACAGATAAACGGCCATCCTCCAGAACCAAGGGAGGGGAAGCTTTACATCTAGAAGGCAAGAGGAGTGCTTTGAGACTGAATAGGAGCTCCCGGCACCCAAACTGAAAGGTACAGATGCGCAAAACAGAGGTGGCGGCGCAGCGCGCGGCAGTGCGGGTGAAAGGGTGGCAGCGGCGATCGGGTCTGCACCTTGGAAGATTATAAACTCCTGGATCGCACTGAATGCAACGCAGGCTGTAGGGCAATGGGGTGGTGGAAGACCAGTGGCGTTCTAGCACTGCTGTTCGCAGCGATCACTGACCCAGAGATTCGGGGACTGAGAATCATGTGCAGACCCCAGGGCTTGGAGATGCCAAACCCGGTAGAAACTGCAGCATCAGCAGAGGGGATGCCATTGTGAGTCGCTCCACCCCTGGTGATTCTGAGACCCCGCCCCACCCCACCTACAATCCCGCCCAAGCTGTGTGCCTGCCTGCCTGCAGCATAACCTAAGGGTCTGCAACTGGGACAGAACTCCAATAGATCCAAACTCTAAACAACAAGGAGAAAGGCATGCAGGTCATTTCCCCCCAGTGATACCTCCCAGTGATAACTACAGCAAGACTGTGCACCCAGCCTTCAAAGGCGTACAACAAGAGTGTCCACCCCAGGTGACTGGGGAGGCTGAATCACTGGGCCCTATATAGGACACCTAGCACAGAAAGCCAAAATGTAGAGACTAAGAAACAGATCACAAAAGACAGAAATGGAGGAACGCAAACAACTGGATATAGAGTTCAAAATCACGGTTATTAGGTTTTTCAAGAAGTTTCTAGAGACTGCCGATAAATTTAGTAAGACCCTCGAGCATATGAAAAAGAACAAGCTAGAAATTAAGCATACACTGACTGAAATAAAGGATAATATACAGAGATCCAACAGCAGACGAGAGGATTGCAAGAATCAAGTCAAAGATATGAAATATGAAGAAGCAAAACCCACCTAGCCAAAAAAGCCAAAACAAACAAACAAACAAACAAACAAACGAAAAATCAAAAAGTATGAAGATAGTGTAAGGAGTCTCTGGGACAACTTCAAACATACCAACATCAGAATTATAGGGGTGCCAGAAGAAGAGAAAGAGCAAGATACTGAAAACCTATTTGAAAAAATAATGACAGAAAACTTCCCCCACTTGGTGAAAGAAATAGACTTCCAAGTCCAGGAAGCATAGAGAACTCCAAACAAAAGGAACTTAAGAAGGACCACACCAAGACATATCATAATTAAAATGCCAAGAGCAAAAGACAAGGAGAGAATCTTAAAAGCTGCAAGAGAAAAGCAGTTAGTTATCTACAAGGGGGAACCCATACGACTATCAGCTGATTTCTCAACAGAAACTCTGCAGGCCAGAAGAGAGTGGCAAGAAATATTCAAAGTGATGAACAGCTAGAACCTACAGCCAAAATTACTTTACCCAGCAAGGCTATCATTCAGAATTGAAGGTCAGATAAAGAGCTTCACAGACAAAAAAAGCTAAAGGAGTTCATCACCACCCAACCAGTATTATATGAAATGCTGAAAGGTATCCTTTGAGAAGAGGATGAAGAAAAAGTAAAGATAAAAATTATGAACAACAAATACATATCTATCAACAAGTG
>PVJC01047984.1:0-12703 GCA_004026665.1 Murina feae | reverse complement strand
CACACACACACACACACACACACACACAAAAGGTGCCTGGCAGACTGGGGCCATCATAGGACATCCACTGAGGGGTCCCAGACTGTGAGAGGGCACAGGCCGGGCTGAGGGACTCCCTCCACCCCGAGTGCACAAATTTTTGTGCACCGGGCCCCTAGTACAATCATAAAACTGCTATCACATTTGACAAAGAAGTAATTCCCAAATACCTAACATCCAGTCCAAGTTGGAATTTCTCTGATTATCCCATTGTCTTTTACACCCACCTTATTCAACTAGGACCACTTAAGGGCCACACTCTGCATTTGATTGGGTTTCTTTAGTTTCTCAGAATAGCTTACCTATTATCTTAGACCTACTTGGAGAAACGAATTCTCCCTTTCCCTATTCAGACAGCCTGGCTGTTGTGACAAGGTTCATCATGAATCTACACCCTTGTTTTCTTCTACCCCCTGTAATTCCCCTGAAAACCATGTTAGATCTAACAATTAGGTAAGAAGTGGGTTGAGCATTTTTGGTGAGAATGTGGGCTTGAAGGAGTAGTAAGGCCATTTGCTCTGTTATGAATGATGCTGAATGTGGTCACAAGGTTGTTTCTTTGTTGCCCTAAGCAAGTGATCTGTGGGTAGTTTGAAACCACATGAGTAGCCTCAAATCCTTTCTCTTAAGGCTTCCAGCACCCCCTGATTTTTCTTCTCAGCAGTTATTTCAGGGTCACAAAATGGTGATTTTCTAACTGTGTCAAATGAGCGTGTGCTAAGTCTCAGAGGATGCAGGACAAATACTGCATGAGCACAGGCACCACCTGTGAAACCAGGCTTCCGAGGCTTTGCAAATCACTGACAGTTCCTTCACTGCGAAGGGCGGGAAAAGAACAGGTTCTTGAAGAGGTTACTGCTAGGTACACCAAGGGGGTAAAAGACCCCATTGTGTAGCCTTCCAGAGAAACCAAAGAATTTGGTTTCAAGGGATAGAAAACAAGGCGAATACTTATGTGTTGATCCAGGCTCAGTCTACACTTAAAGCCTTGGGAGAAATGCCTGGATATAGGTCCTTCTCTTCTTAGAAAAAATAAACCGCATCAGCTGCTGTTTGAAGCATATGGTCTTTGCCACCCCGAGGGTAAAGAGTACCACACCCTGCAAACAAGCCCCTGACAGGGAACACAGTCAGGGGTAAGAAAGAAGGTTCTCTAAGATCTGGGCAGGTACAAACACACACATCTAAGGGCAGTTTCAGTTTTGATTTGTGTTTGGAGGGTAATGTGAAACAGGAAGTCAGTGACTGACACAACAGGTGTCAGTATTACACTTCTGCTCAGCCAACAGCTGGGCACAGGTTGCTGGTCAGTAACACCATGTTCTCAGACGTCTGCAAGAAGAGACGGCATAGCATCAGCGCCTGGCAGGGCGCTGGGCGGAGGTTCCCGGAACCGCAGTGCAAGCACAGATGGCCTAACGCCTCCACGCACCTCGCTTGCATTCTGCAGTGCTACGTGGTGTCTAGTCCTTCAGAATGTTTACATGTTTTTGATTCCAGAGAAGGGGACACCTATTATATGGATGTGACCTAAATAAGCTGCTGGTCACACACCTACTCCCCTTTCCACCAGAAAAATGAATAGACACATTAGAGTCAGCAAACAGGAAGTCAAAGTAAGCACTGCCACGTCTGAAACATGAGCCGATGTGATGAAAAAACACCCAGAACAGAATGACAGACAAGAAAGCTACCAGCATACAACATCATCTCCCAAATTCTTGGAGTCTTACAACTCAGAGAGCGTCTCACAGGTCCCTGAACTAGACAATACATCTCAAATAAGTCAGACACAGGCAATGTGAGCACAGAAGGGCAGATGCCAACCTAAACCAGCCCAAGAATTTTGCACACCCCGGAGTGGATTTGTTCCTGGAAGCGAGTGTGACCAGCCAAGACCTGACGAACCCTCCACCTCCAGGGCAGACGTGAACTCACCAGCGATCGCCCAACACTTCAGAGTGAGAGCACCTGTGTGACCTTGAGAATGACCACAGTGACATTGAGACTGCAGTCAACAACCGTGACGATGGGGTGTTTAAAAGGTAAAACCTCTCAATCTCACTCCAACCTCTGAAGAGTCCTCGCAGCTCTGAGGCACAGTTGCTGGGACCCTTGGGCTGGGTGACCCACGATACACTCTTGAGAAAAGTGAGAAGGTTGATTACTCCACCATCATAGGCTCCCCTCGCTCCCCTCCGGTCTGAGCTCTCTGTGTCAGCCACTGTCCACTGCGCCCTGAGTCAGGGTGCCAGAGCCTCAGACGAGGCCACCTGCAGGGGCCACTGAAGCACGCATCCCCCTCCCAGCCTTGGGGAATAAGGCAGCTCCTTCTTTAGCCAGGGCAGTATACATCCTGCAGCTGCCAGTCATGTCCCTTTGCCAATGGTTCTGGAAGTGATGGTGGCAGGAATATGGGGCCATTCCTTAAAGCCTGAGGCGGCAAATTAGCTCCAGTGAGAATGGCTAAGTCTCTGAGGAGCAGAAGAAGGGAAGGGAAAGTGCGGGAAGATGACAGGCCTGCAGCACCTGTGGGTATAGATGAGCAGGGCACACGGCGGGGAGTGCCAGGGCTCACAACACCGCCTGTGCCAGCTGCTCTTCCCCTCAGCCCGGGTAAGAAACGACAGCAGTTGGAGCAAGTCATAGACTTCAAATCCCTAACTTCGTCATAACCAATTTCATATCCGTGACATGAGAATACAGTCAACTTACCCAAGGGATTGGCACCAATAAACACATTTGCGAAGTTCATCTTCGGCATCTGGGTCAAAGACTGAATGTAGTTTCTTGCCTGCAAAAACAAAGGGTTTTCAAAATGGCTTTTTGTTCAATGATGTTACTGCCCTCAGAGAGGCTCGGCCTGACCAGGAAGAAGCGTTGGTTGACAAAGTCTGCTGGCTCCAATGTTCATGGCTGTCTTGGGCAGTTATCAGAGCCTTCTCTCAGTGCTGTCCTAAACTCCCTTATTTATGACCACTCCCTTACTTATATCCCTGCTATATCTCAGTTATATTTCAGGTGGACGAGAATGCTAACTAATCAAGTTCCCTTTCATTAGCTTTCTGATCAGAAGTTAAAAAAAAAAAAAGAGGCCAAGATATCTAAGCAGCAGCCCTTTCTGAGACGGCCTCCCTAAAAGCTAAAACGGGCGTAGGAACTGGTATCTTAATGAAAGTCCAGGGCTGGCAGTCTTTCAATGGTGCTGGTCTTAGTGGGCGCTCTTACTACACCAAAAGCATAAATATTAAACCTTGTTACCAAGCAATCTCGGTAACAAGTAAACGCAAGCTTAGTATATCCACAGAGACTCAAACATATTAAAAATGCTAAACCCAATGAGAGCAATGAAGAATGGTAGATTATAAATTACAGGGCCCACGCAGAAGTCCTCCCCCTGCCACTTACAGGCTACATCTCCTTGGGCATCTCAAGTCTCATCTGCAAAATATTAATACTCGGTGCTAGCATGTGGCTTGTCCACATCATATGGTTATTGTGCTACTCAAGCAAGAGAAAACTCATGAAAGAGCTTCAAACTATATTTCTGACACAAACAACATTATATTACCAATAGGTTGTTCTGTTTGGTCCCTGGGCTGGGACAGGCTTGGATTTGAATCTCGACTTTACCCTGTTGAGCAAGTTACTTATTATCTTTAAGTCTTGAGTTCTTCAGCTATAAAAAGGGGTCAGTCCTGGTGCCTACCTCCTAGTGCTGGAGCGAGGCCTGGCGATGCGGACCAGCGCCTCCTCAGCACAGCACTGGGTCCTGAGCGAGAGCTCAGCAACACTGGCTGCACCATGGCTGCCTTGAGGAGGGAAGGCTGCTCTCATGTCCTAAGGATGTGCCAACTGCACAGCTGCTGAGCTACATTCTAGGGAATGTAAGGTGTCAAATTCTTTCAAGGACTGACAGCTCTAATGAAGGTAAAACCAAAAACTGGTCTTGAGAATAACCACATAAATACAAATGTAACTCATAAATGCGGGCATCAGATATTAGGTGTTAAACTACATCAATTACCTTCCCTGTTTCAATGAATAAATTCCACTATCTGCATAATTGAGACAAAACTTATTTGAATCGATTTTAAACACCTCCTCACAACTTCTCAACGTAAAGGTACTCATGTATGTGGGGGCATGCCACACACACACGCGTGTACACACAAGGTTAGAAAAAGTTCTGGATGCTAGGGCAACTTCACCTTCTCATTACATGTGCAGTGAGCAGGCAAGACATGCTTTGAAAAGCAGCTGAGGATCTTTCTGATTCGAAAAGAAAGTTCTAGGACTGAATACCTGCACGGCTGTAGTTCCCTCCTCCTGAGCACACAGAAAGAGGCTGCAGGGACCAGAGGACAGAGAGGCCTGTCTCCTGCAGAGAACAGTCCTCCCTTGAACAAGACAAATGTGCACAGAGACGAGCTGCATGTAGCAGAAGGGGAGGGCCCCTGGGATGCCAACCTGGCTCCCGGAAAGTGAGGGCACCTTAGAAAAAAGTGCCCCAACCATCTCTGATGACAGGACTAGAGTCAGACTAAATAGTTAAGAACTGGTAAAAAAAAAAAAGGCACCTCACCCTCCGTAGGTATTCACATTTATTCTCTATTGCTTGTGTATTCTTTTGAACATAGTACTTATTAGTGGTTGGGTATGTTAGTATTTTTTAAATGAAGAACGCTCTTTTGGTCATTAAAAAACTGAGTAGGGAGGTACGCTAATGCCTTCAGTAACTATACCTGCAGCTGAAAGGCATCAGATGCAGCATGCCCTAGCCACAGGCACAGAGCCCAGAAGACAAAACAGACTCTTGAGCACTGCATTCACAAAACCCAAGTAGAAAAGTGACACCAGTTCTATATGTAAGTCTGTGACTTGTGCTCTCAATCCACAGGATTGGATGAGGATTTATCCCAACATCAACATCCTGCAGCAGCACACAGGCATCGGTGCCTCAGTGGCCGCCAGGCACATGCAAGCATTCAGTGCCAGTACACGTGTGCTGGTTGGACAGTGGCCATCAAATGAGAATGTGGCCGTCTGAGGGGCATTCCCTGTGCAGGCTATTGTTCTCACCTCATGGCTTGGCATCCTGTTAATGAGATAAGCAGGGGGTGTCCCCGTCAGACGCATAATCTGCTGAAGCTGGTTAATATCTTAGATGCCTAGTCAAGGGCATTGTCAAACATACGGTGCAAAGAATAACTTTCAACTCGAGTTTTAAAAGGCCAATAGCCACCCCCAAATAAACAGAAAACCTACTCCCCACCAGCCCCACCCACCCCCGGCCAGAGCCCAAGGCCGCATATTGAAGCATGATTCCATGAACGGCACGAGACTTATCAGGCATGTAGCCAGTGGCTGGCCGTGCAGATAAGGATACATTTCTGTGGTTTTAGCATCATCTTTAACATTATATATTTCAGGACTCCTGGAAAGAGATGCCCCTTGATCCAGGATGCCAGCCAGAGAACTATTCCAAGTACTGATGACTAAAACCCGTTTGCTTGGGGGTCAATGGAGATGATTAAAAAATGTTGACTCAGTTCAGTTCAGAAGAATATACCCAGCGTGCCCATTTAAGGAAGAGGTTAAATTTGAGCAAAGGCTCTGGTGATCTCCACCCCTCCAATATAAGACATGGGTGGGTATTGCGTTGATAAGCAAGGCCAAGTTTCAGAGACATTAGTAGTGGTACATTTAAAATACATGCCACAAACACACTGGTAAGTGAAGAAAGGGAACACGGGCAAGTTAGAAGCTAATGGGAAAGACAAAGGAGAAATTCCAGGCTGCTGTCCGTCATAGAAGTCCCAGCCCGCACACCACAGTGGTTTCTCCCAGTCGTTTTAACCGGTGACCAGACTGACCTCAGCTAACAAACAGCTGGGATGATGTTTGCAGAACACTGCAATCACTCGACAGAGGCAGAACTATAAACAAGCACATCCACAAGCTGTACTCCTTTTAGCTGTGCCATCGATTTTAACACAAGTCCCCTCTTCGAAAATATGAGGAGGACTGGTCATTTACCATGTGTTCTTGTTAAAGTAGAAGTGATGGGATTTTTAAAATCCTCAACACAATTCAATAAAAACCTTGTCATACTCCCTTTCTTGTTAACTATTAACACCCTCCTTCAGTTGTAGGAGCAACCTTCTAAGTGATTTCACTTCTTTGTGGCTTCTCTCAGTAATTTTTCTACTTTAGCTCATTCCCTGAACTCAATTTCCCTAGTAGTCAGACTACTACAAACACCTGTAAGGCTGGCCATCAGGAAAGAGCTGGTTCTTCCTCGCCTTTTATGTGCTGGCATATTCTAAAGGTGGGATGAAGATCTCTTAACATTCTCACACCAAGTTTAGATTTACCTCTAAACAAATGACATAACCAACAGTACTCTGCATGCCAAGAGAAATAACAAAAGGGGGTCAGGAAGTAAACCAGCAACAGAATGCCAACTGGGTTTTGAAAGTTAAAATCCTGCCACCTCTCTCTTCTTTCCTATGAATAATTCAGGGTGGGGCAAACACAGGTGTACAGTTGTTCGTATGAAAAATAATACAATGATTAATAAATAATACACGAATAAACTGTGTTTCATGTACTCACAACTGTACACCTACATTTGCCCCACCATGCACTTGGCCTGTACATTTTCTGTTTTGTCTTCTTTAGCCAAAAAGGATATTATATCCCTTCTTGTCAGGAGTTAGAAAAAATAAATTTCTAGGGAAAAGTGTGAGAATGAGTCAGTGAAACGGCTCTTTTTGCTTTTTTGATAGGATTTTTGTTGTTTCACTAATCGCTATATGGACTGGGTCACCAACCAAAAGAAGTCTATCTCCTTAGCTATCCATCAGGGCCAATTTATCCCTTCTCCCAGGGCACACCCTGACTGGTTCTCAACCAGCCCATCTGTTACTGCGTTCTCTTAGAATGTCTTCTTCTTTACTGACTCAATTTCTACACCATTTCCCTACTTTTCAGGAGTAACGAAAATAGCTATTGCCTTTGTTTACTATATTCCTTCAATAATGAATTTTTAACTTTTAAAATCTTTAAATAATTTTACTCACCTGGCTTTGTTATTTTCATATCACATGTTCCACACACCATGTGCTTTTAAAATAAATTGGCACTTGGGCAATATCATTAAACATCAAATTAATCTTGTCTACCCTTCTGAATGTTTAAACTTCTTATAAAACACTCACCATAATTCTGTAGGAAACAACCAAACCACCGTTCTTATTCCTATCCTCAGTACAATATTATTTGAGGAAGTTCTGTATGCTGGTACCCAATTTAATGATGCCCACCTTTAGAGCTTTGTAATATATAATGTGTCTTACTTCACCAAAAATAAAGACACTTCAATATTAGGTCAGGCACTGAGTGCTGTTTCTTTCTTAAGAATAAATGGTGGCTTAATGATAGGTGAATACTATTTTACCCACCCCTTTTCTTTCAGAAATTCTTGTGACTGGTGGCACATATCTACGGGTGGATGGGTAGGAGTGGGAGGGACTGAGCAGGACCTGTGGTAGCCGCCCCAGGTGGCATGAATCTGCTATCTTAGTCTCATTAGCTCTGCTCATTCATAAACCCAACTTCTTCTCAACCCCACTCCCTTCCCTCAGGTCCTCTCTACCAGCCTATCTTTCTAAGCAAAGGCATTTAAAACAAAACAGCACGTGTCCTCTCTAAGCATCTCCTTGTATCTTCTCTGATCGGCTCCAATACAGCTTCTGTATCTCATAAAGCAGAAGAAAACACCCCCTTGGGCTGACAGTGTGGTTGACAACTCTGACAGTGACTTTCACACAATGTGCAGTCACGTGAGATTCAGGTTCAGCTCACGTCCTCAGAGCATCTGGGATCTATGCTTGGCTCTGCCAAGGGACCCAGTGCATGACTCAGGCAAGCCACAGCCTTTCTGTGCTTTTGCTTCATCGTCCCAAATAAGTAAATAAAACAAAATAAAATAGGGCCGGTACATTCTCTTACATATGATCAGAGCGGAAATACACACATACCCTGGGCTTTGTGGTCCTTTTAAGGAATGCACCAGACACAGGCCAGATGGCGACAGTCTGTACTGTGACAGGGAGATGGTGAACCGTTTAACTCACCTGCGCAAGCGACCCAGTCGTCTTCCCAATTGGGGGAAGGGACCGCTTCAGTCAGAAATGCTAGGAGAACCCAGGAGGCACCACTGCAGCCTTTCCCCTTTTCCCCACTGCCTGGCAGCAGACAGAGGGAAGAGAGAGACAGGCTGGGCTTTCTGATCTCGCTCACGTCTCCTGCCCGACAGCAGGAAATCATGGCCAGAGGAAGCCAGAGTGGCTTCTCTGTCACTGCCTGCGTGGAGGCAGGAAAGCCTGCGCCAAAGCTTCTTGCTGGGTTATTAAATTTGTAATTACAAAGTCAGGCTATGGGAGGAAGGATGTACAGCCCTGCTCCTGTGGCTCTGAGGCATCAGGTGGGGTGCAACCTCTGCGGGTCGGGAACTGAGCAGAGAGGAACTGGTGCTTTACATGGGTGTGCAGGTGGTCTATCCTAAGCCAAAGGAAGCAAGGAGCTTCCGGAAAAGGGCAGTAACGTGCAATGTACATTTCATTCCTTCAGTGCTGATGGCAGACCAATCCATGGTGAACCACACGATCTGAAAACACACACTAACCCAAAAGTGAAAAGAGCCCTTGACTCCATGTGAAACCTCTGAGAATGATAGAGTCAGGGCTGAAACAGAGACATACATTTTCCACTACCTTCTGGGAATGAATTGGAATTTCAAATCTCATTTACTACCACTAGCATACCACTGCCCAATACAGGCCCCGGGATCTAATGCACACCCAGATGGAAAAAAAGCACACTCATGCATGTGACCAGGAGGGTGTGTGCGTGCAAGTGTGTACACACACACCCTCATCCAGAAGTCAGCACACAAAAGGCACACGTGCTTAGAAACACATCCGAGTCAAGGTACAGATGGAAGGCAAGTTGCAGACTCCCAACAGGGCAGATAATTACAATCAAAGCATCAACTCACAGACTCTGAGGAGATTTTCTTCAAAAGCTCAGCCCCTGGGGTTCCAACGAGTCTTAAAATGAGCTTCAACTGATCAATATCTAAAAGTGGACTATAAAGGAAAATGTTGGGACAAAATAAAAATGAAAAACAAACAACAAATAAAACAAAACAAAAACAAACAAAATATCCCAATGACAAAAATGAAAAACCAAGCCAAAATGGTGAATCGTCTAGTTAAGGCTTCTGCAGGATGGTCACTTCAAGTAGGGCATGCTCCTCCTGTACAAGGATTCAAAACGCCACCACACCCCATGTACATTCAGCTAGTGCACCTGTCCACAGCCCCATTAGTAAAGTGAAGTGACTGAAGCTGGGAACTGAGCTCAGAGACTGCAAGGCAAACGGGAGAGCTTCACTCCATCTAGATGCGCAGTCCACATCTACCTCTTCACCTTCCACCAAAACATCAGTAGCCAGTTAAGCCAAGAGCAGTGGCAAGCGGATGCTACAGAACAAAGCAGCAGAGCACAGGAGCCAAGGCAGACCAGACCCCGTAACCATCCCCCGGAGGCCTGACCTAGGAGCTTGTAATGTGGCAGGGCCTGTGCAGATCCCAGAGCCTAACCACTGAACTTCCCTCTGGAATGCCTCTCCCTCTGCCCTGGCCACAGCAGGCAGAGAACTGTGGGTGACAGTCAGCAGAAGGCCTCACTTCCACACTGCACCTGTATGACCTCCAGGAGTGCCGTAACGAAGCAGGACCGATGAGGTTTTAACCTTATAAAAACATAAACAAACCTCACACATCCCAAAGGTTGTAAATAATAGGCCACAATGCCAAACCTCTATCCTGGTAGCCAAGTCTTCAAGTACCCTCAGAATGTATGTGCACATATTAATGAGAAGACAAAAACTCCCATTTGTTCTTACTGCTTTTAGCCTTGCCTGAAAAGGGAGGGGGATAAAATCTTATACAATAGCTTTTAATAACCTCTATGAAAATCTGAGTGGTTTACTCATGTCTATCTGACATTCGAGGGGACAGACCGGGAGGATGGCTACCTCTGATCCCTGCAGGTTTTGCATGATTAGGTCCTTCTCAACTTTAGTCTCAGCTTAAACTTCACTTCCCCAGAGGCCTCTCCAACACTCTATAAAGAAGCCCCCACTTCCATTATCTCTCTCAGCCTGATGCTTGAAAACATCATAGTGCTTTACCCACAATCTTTAACCACTTTTTGCTCACTGCCTGCCACCTCTACTGACCTGCAGTTCTCTGGGGGAAGGGGCCACTCTGCCTGTCTACCACTTATCTCCAGTGCTCAGACCAACACTTGCTGCCGGTGGGCACTCAAAATATTTGCGGAGAAGGTAGAACAGGATGGAGAGAAGAAGGAAGGAAATACTCCTTCTTATGGTTATACATAAAAAGGCAATACAATGTAACTTGAAAATAATGGCTGTTGGAAGTCATAGTTGTTGCCTAAGTTACAGGAATTACTTATGCAACAGTATCACTGGCATTTTGCCCTGTTCTTTTTTTTTCTTTTCTTCCCTAGATATGAAACTGGCTTACATGGAAGAAAATTCTAGACAGGAGTAAGCAAACTCCAACCTGCTGCCTGCTTTGAAAATGACATTTTATTGGAACACAGCCTAGCCTGTCCATTTATGTACTGTCTATGACTGTTTTCACTGGACACAACAGAAGCCATATGGTCCCCAAAGTGTAAAATATTTACTATCTGGTCCTTTTAGAAAAGATTTGCAGAACCCCATCCTAGACCCAAAAACTTATTTCTAGAAATTATAAACAAGTCCACTTACACACGTTATTTCTGAATTAAGAATAGAGAACTCTGTCATCTGCAAATGGCAGAAGTTAACGTGTTCTGGAGGTTAAATGTTAAAGCATACATTAATGAAGACAGAGCAAAGAATGCATACCATCTTGCTCTAAGATAATCAAATTATCTATGTAACAATAGAATTTAATACAGAATCCTTTCTGCTCATGTAAATTGATCCAGTTTGCATTCATTTAGTTTACTCGAACTCTTCAGAAGTAAATTTAACTAGGCCGCTACCCCAAAAGATAAAATATATTGCATATGAAAAAAACCACTAGACTCCCTCAGCTCTCAAACAGGTAGTTTTATGATAAATTCATCAAAACTAACCTCTGGAAGTAATGCTGAGATTGGGTGTCTTGTTTAGGAGACTTCTGACTACTGAGAACGAGGCAGCTTCAAACTCCGGAGGAGACAGAATCCTCCTGGGTGTGGGTTTCTCAGCGCTCTCACTTCACCCCACCCAATGAAGGGCTCCCTGCAGCAATGAGGCGGGACTGTGTCCTTCTCCCAGTTCCTCACCTCACATTCATGGCCTCCCTGACTTGGCATCAGGCTTCTCTTCTGACTCTGCCTCAAACTATTACTCCTTAATGCACCCAATGCTTCAATCACAACAAATATTCCAGGCACGTCTAAGCTTCCAACTTCCTATTTACCCGTCACAACAGACTATCCCCCACTCTCCCCTCCTGCCAAGCCTTTTTTCTCTTACTCTTCAAAGCCCTGCTCAAATAACAACACTGCCACAGTCTCCCTGGTTACCTGGAGTTCAAATGAATCCCTGCTTCTTCTTGTTAACTTAGTAATTCCTCTAAAACAGGACTTTTTAAGTCTCTCTGTCTTGTTTTATAATCAGAGAGTAGAAATTTGTTCAACTAACTCCTGAGTCTGACCATCTGGTTTGGGGGATAGGTACCACCTTACCCCCAGCACCTTCCACAAAGTAGGCTCAGTAATATGGATAGACTTGAAAACATTTTCCACACTACACTTTTCAACTCAGCACCACCCCTCTGCCTTGCCCTCAAAATCTATAAGAACCAGACTCTGTGTGAAGTCTATACACAGAAAAATAGTCAAGAAAAATTGCATCATCTAACGTGGGGCCTAACAAGTTCTCAAACATTCCATCTGAAGTGTTTACAACATAAAGAGATACAAATACTGCGCATGAGTGTGTGAGGGCTATGGACAAAGAGAGTTGGTAGAGCATGACAGTCAATACTTAGGGGATTAGTAAACACACAATGCCAAAAAATCTACTTAGCAGCTAAAAGCACTTGCGTGAAGGAAGTCAAAGCATGCAAACCTCAAAGGACATCACCATAGGTTCTCCAAGAGCTGGCAAATCCACTGAAACACAGGTCAGTCTTCAGCAGTACCAGCCACTGTAAGGCCACTACAATGTGTCCAGGCAGTTAAGGCCAGAGGAGCTTCAAGTAGCTATATAAGCAAAGCAAAGCAAAATTTACCACATATGACAGTTATTTCCACAGCAAGCCATCCTTCTTAATAGGTTTAACGCCCCCTCCCCTGACCGGTGTTATTTTTACTGTTAGTTACAAATGTATTTTAACTGTAATGACCACTTTGTCAAAATTTCAAACATAAATTTCCTGATACTTCCTAAAACATAAAGAGATACAAATACTGCGCATAAAGAGATACAAATATGACTTCAGCCTACAGTTACTCTTTAGGTCCTTTGTAACAAAAGTGAAAGGAAACTAGAAGGAATAGGTGAGGGGAAAACCTAAGGATAATG
>PVJC01047983.1:0-12707 GCA_004026665.1 Murina feae | reverse complement strand
ACAATTGGGAATGACTAGTCACTATGACATACACTGACCACCAGGGGCAGACGCTCAATGCAGGAGCTGCCCCCTGGTGGTCAGTGTGTTCCTACAGGGGGAGCTCTGCTCAACCACAAGCCAGCCTGATGGTTGCCAGTACAGCGGTGGTGGTGGGAGCCTCTCCTGCCTCCTCAGCAGTGCTGAGGATGTCTGACTGTAGCTTAGGCCTGCTCCCCGCTGGCAAGTGGACATTCCCTGAGGAGTCCCAGACTGAGAGAGGGCACAGGCTGGGTTGAGGGACCCCCTCAAGTGCACAAATTTTTGTGCATCAGGCGTCTAGTATATAAATAATACTATACCTGACAAAATAGAGTGGTAGGAGTGAGTGGAAGGAAGTGTAAGCATGATAATTTCATTTTTTACTAGAAGTGTGATGCACGAAATTCGTGCAAGAGTAGGCCTCCTTCCCCTGGCTGCCAGCACCGGCTTCCCTCTGGCACCCAAGACCCGGGTTTCCCTCTGGCCTCCAGCAAGCACCTGGGACCTGGGCTTCCCTCACAGCCCCAGCTTGGTCCAGAAGGATGGAAAGATGTCTGGTCTAATTAGAATATTATGCTTTTATTATTATAGATAGTACAGAGTGAATTAATGCTCTTCAAATTAAACCATAAAATCTGAAAATGACTCTAACCTCAATGTATTTTTAATCTTTATTTCTTACTGTTCTAAGAAATAATTTCTCATACAATAAAGAAACATTTTCTAAATTTCAGAAATTCCTTCAACTCCCTTTGTTTCTTAAACTTTCATGTAAAAATATTTCAATAAGTGGCAAATATAGTATGCCCCCGTTTCTAAAAAATTATTCTTTTATTTATTTATCTGTCTCTCATAGAAGTTTCTGAAATGATGCTCTATAAGATTTTTTTTGGTCTAAGTTTTGCTTTCTTTATTGTATGAGGTTATCATGTCAAATAGCAACAGTTCCCTTCAAACACATGGTCCTCATATACAGAGGAATCCAGCACACAGATATTTAATGATACTGGTGTCCCCCCTGTGAATACATTCCTCAGCACCTTTGTGGAGGTATTATCTAGGCTCTCCTGGTCCAAAGGAAAAAAAATCATGCTAATATCCTCATTTTCATGAGAATTTTGAGCTCTTCTTCAATACTATGCCAAGGCAGTTCTGGCATTGCTACTTTGGATCAATCCTATATAATAAAGAGGTAATATGCAAATTAACCCTCATGCCATCACAAGATGGCTGCACCCACAGCAGAGGCAGGGTTCGCATAATGAGCCATAATGAGTGATCAGCAGGGACCCGAGGCTACGTGGCACCGGACTGGGGCGGAGGACCTGAGGCTGTGCCCCCTGCCCAGCAGGGCTTGACAGGGGACCTCAAGGAGCGGACTCCATCCTAGTACCAGGCCAGGGGACGTCAGGCCACACCCCCTGCCCCAGCGCCAAGCTGGGGGACCTGAGGGTATGCGGAGGGACCTGAGGTTGTGCCCCCTGCCTGGCTTGCACTGGGGTACCTGAGGCTGTGCCCCCTGGCTTGTGGGGCTTGACAGGGGATCTGAGGCTATGGCCCCTCCAGGCACTGGACCAGGGGACCTAAGGCTGTGTTCCCCACCCAGTGCCAGGCCATGGGACCTGAGAGTGCGTACCTCCGCCTGGTGGGGCTTGATAGGGGTGGGGCCGGCTGGGTCTAGGTCTCATGCAATTTCAAGGCACACGCAGGTGGGCAGGGACTTGACTGGGTCCCATGGTGCACCCCAGACTCTGACAGGAGGAAGGTTTTCATATACATTTTACTAATTTTCTTTCATCTCTGACACTTCTATTATAGAGAAAGGGCAAATGGCAATATTAAAATATTTCCTCTACTTAATTCCCTTTTAATGTGCACAGATTTCGTGCACTGGGCCACGGTATAACTATAGTAGTAGAGAAGATCACTTCCCAGTGAAATTACAAGCTATTGTAAATGTGTTTCATATTTAAAGTGGAGATGAAGATCAGTTCAATATTGTGCACAATTATATACATCAGACTAAAAACAGTTTAAAGGCACTTTGCTTTAAAGTGTTAGCCATTGAAAGATAAGGGCTTTTCTAAGGGCTTGCCACGTAATACTTCCACATCATTGCACCTTCCATTCAAGAGCTCCCGGTGAACAAATCTTCCTTCTTGTGAAATTTAGTACTACTTTTACATAGTTCATTAAGATTCATACTCAAAGACAAGTGCATTACGCCCGCCCTGCTTTTCCATGTAAGAATATAACCTAGGTCATCAGGTCATGTCTCTGAGCAGTTTCCCATCTGCATTTGCAAAACAGCACTTTTGAAATGTCAAAATAAGTTACCAAATTCTCCAGAGCTCCAGAAACTTAGCTCCGATGGGACAGAGTCCACTGCAAAGTTAGCAGCATTTCACTACTGATTTTGTGGCCTTACATGTTGGTATCTTTATTTTTATTGCAATTATATGATGTAAAATGTGCTACTGGACATTACATTTCATGACAGATAAGGACTCCATTAAACATAATCTTAGGGATAATTTGCTTTGAGACCTTGGAGTCAGAGGAAAAGTACAACTTAGCACAGAAAATATCACAGTATGATCTGATGTTCAGAACTCTTCATAGAAACAGGCACAGACACACAAAGTAAAAAGTGTCAAGAGGAGAAGTAGAATTTGTCATTTGTGGGTGGCCATGTGGCTCTAGAGTTAGAGATTGGCTGCGACACAAAGGGCCATGCATGCAACCTGTCAATCAACAGGGCGCTTTAGTCACGCAAGCTCTCTTCATTTAAAAGTTCAGTATTGCTGTGCTAACTGCTCTGAGATGGGCCAGGGCCTGCCAGCATATACTGCTTCTCCATTCCTTTTTCTTTCTAGTCAACCATCACCAGCCAGGGCCAGTCCTGCTGAAGCCCCGAAGCTCAGGATGCACTGAAGGCTGGAAGGTGGGAGCACAACAGTGAGCACGAAGGGGACTGAGAAAGGATGGTTTCCTTCCTCACTGAACACCGCAAAAATGCTTACCCGGCACCCACAGGTGACAAGTGACAATGCTTACCCTGAGCTTTCAAAACTTTAAAAAAAATTCCTACATTTTCTGTGTCTTTATCTGCCAGATTTCACCCAGGAAGGATTCAGATAGTCAAATGCTTCAAGAAGCTTTTTTAAAAATATATTTTTTATCGATTTCAGAGAGGAAGAGAGAGGGAGATAGAAAGAAACACCAATGATGAGAGAGAATCACTGATCAGCTGCCTCCTGCACACCTTCCACAACCCTGGCATGTGCCCTCACCAGAAATCCAATCATGACCTCCTGGATCATAAGTCGACATTCAACCACTGAGCCACACAGACAGGCAATAAGCTTTTTCCTCTCATTTTAGTGATGGTTCACTCATGCCACTCAAATAAGAAAATTCATTAATTAAGAATACACCCTCTTAGACAGCCTTCAACATTTTTTGTAATAATGTGTCTTATCTGTATATTTTAATTTTAATTTATTTTACCTTATGGTAATGTTTAAGGGGTTGGCCCTTCAGTGTTTTTTATAATCAACAATAAACATTTATTCATTCTGTAGAATTTCACCACTTGTTTATCTGTTGAACTACATTTCCTTTTAAAGGCTCTTTAGTGAAAAAAGAATATATAAAATCGAAGATTAAAGAGTGATGGAATTGCAAAAAGAAAAAAAAACACCCTTTATGGTTCAGGAAATCCCAGCATGCCTGCTTTGTTGTTTGTCTCCAAAGTGAATGAGGTTTGTGAAAAGACAATCAGAATTGTTCTTTTGTTCCAATGGGTTATACAGGAAAGAAACAGGAAATCTTGATGAAAGCTTGGGCTTCACAGGATATTTGTGTAAGTGTTTATCCCAGGTGTTTGATGTTTTCCTCTACACATCTGCACACTGTATGCCTGCATTTTGGCTAAAATATTTTTAAATACCACTTTGCTCTTTTCACTTCATTATAGTTCCGGGCATGATGCCTTCTAAAGGGGAGGGCACAAAAATTAAAACTGAAGAAACGTGGACCCAGAAGGCACAAGTCATTCATTTTCCTGGATGTCAATTTCCTCATAAAATGTGAGGATAAAACCGGATGAGTGCTTCTAAAACTTTTCCACCAAAGCACCCCTAGCAGCAGTGAAAATGAATGGTACCCCCCTGGGGGATCTGAGGGCAAGCAGGAGGTTTCTTTGAAATGCCCTATTTTATCTGAAAAATTCATGAGAACTTTGCATTTTGCAAAACAGGAAAGTCTATGTTTGTTTTAAAAAGAATGTTACCTCAATAGTAAAACTATTTGCTTTCCCACAAATAATCATGTGAATGCCACCCTCCAGGAAAGGAATGCAGCTTCACATCACTGGGCACTGGCTCAGCGCCCCTGGGACCAGCCGCCCTTATGAGAAGCCTGGGGGATCAGCATCTCAATACCCCTACAATGGGAAATGCTATGACCATTTAAGATTTGACCACTTAAGATTTTCATATTTTAGAGAAAAGGAAGACTAGGTAACAGAAAAGTGGTCACACGTGCACTTGACCAGCAGCTGAGAAGGTCGTGGGAAGCCCGGAGATAGGACAGTCCACCTGAAATGGGGGCAAGTAGGGAGTCGGTGGTGGAATGAGCAATGTCTGCATCTGTCAGACATGCACAGGGGCTGAGGTCTGGTCAGGCAAAGGCCCAGAATGTGAACGTTGTTGACCATGATATAGGACGTGCCCTTCAACGTGTGCATCCCTCCACAACACTCCGACTGCTACTTCCACACTCTGGTGGGGGAAATCTACTTGCTCGTGGGCCAATTAACTCCACTTGAGTTATTCGGAAAGAATCGCTAGAAATACTCCTCACAGTCCATCTACACACAGGCTCAGCCTCTGCTTCCTAGATGCCATGAGTGAAGACAAAGAGCCTGGTTCAGTTTCAGGTTCAGAGTCCATCATCTCTTTATTGGGCGGGACCCTGGCTGGTTACTAACTGGATGTGCTCCAGTTTCTACAACTAGAATATGGGGACAATAGATAGCGGCACCTGCTCCACAGACTACTGTGCAATGGGAAGTGCTCAGGTCATAGAAAGCATGTAGAAACAGTACCTGGCCCAGATAAGGAAGGTCCTACTGATTGTTAGCTGTTATGATTATTGTACACAGCCCAAATGTAACACTTCCTCAATTATAGACTTGAATTTAAAAACAAATATGCAATTCTCCTTAGTCTCGTCTTCTCTTGGCTAAATATCCTATTTAAGTTATCCCCCTGGCATAGTTCCAAACCTTTCTAGATGGTGGAGCGTTCCTTTGAACATGCCTGAGTCAGTGTCCCATGTAAAATGGACAACCAAAACTGATTTCTTCTTCATATGACCATACACACACACACACACACACACACACACACACACACACACACACACATATATATATACATACTAGGGGCCCAGTGCACAAAAATTTGTGCACTCGGGAGGGCCCCTCAGCCTGGCCTGTGCCCTCTCACAGTCTGGGACCCCTCGGGGGATGTCCACCTGCTGGCGTGCCTGCCCAGCCTAGTGAGGGGCTGATGGCTGTTTGTAGGCTGGCCAAGCTCCCCAGTGGAGACCCTCACCCATGGGGGTGTGGCCAGCCTGGGTGAGGGGCTAAGGGCCGTTTTCAGGCTGCCCACAGCTCCCATTGACCCAATGTCCCAGCGAGGCTGGCTAGAATCAGGTTTCTGGGGTTTATTTATCTTCTGTAATTGAAACTTTGTTACTTTGAGCAGAGGCCTAGGCAGGCAACGGAAGCCTCCTGTTTGCTTCAGCTCCGTGGCTTCTATAATTGAAACACTGTTGCTTGAGCAGAGGCCCACCGGCCTAGTCAGGCACTTGCAACTGAAGCCTCCTGTTTACTCTAGCTCTGTGGCTGCCGGCCTCCATCTTGGCTGGGTTAATTTGCATACAACTGCTCTGATTGGCTGGGAGGTGTGGCTTGGCTGGTGGGCGTGGCTTAGGTGTCTTGGGGTGATGATCAATTTGCATATTACTCTTTTATTAGATTATATATGTATACACATACATATATACATATAGATAGACAGATATATATATATATGGCTAATATGCTAAGTGTCCATCTGACTGGTAACTATGACACACAATGACCACCAGGGGAAGACACTAAATGCAGGAGCTGCTGAGCTGCAGTGACTTGGCAGCAGCAGTTCTTGGGTGATGCACCCTGAAACCAGAGAGGAGGGAGCCCAATTCCTTACAGGGCCACGTAATTCCACCTTCTGCCGTGGGTTATGTTGTTGCTGGGACATTGTCAGCCCCAAATCTGGTTTACTGCACCCTTGCGTTTGCGTTCCACACCCTCTACGACAACAACTTTGCAGAGTGCCCTCTCGCACTCTAGGACCCCTCAGGGAATGTCAGAGAGCCAGTTTCGGCTCGTTCTCCACTGGCCAGGCCGAGGGACGCCACCTGCCAGAGGGACCCCACTCACTCCTCTTCAAGCCACGGTCCACCACAGGTGCAGCTGGCCAGGAGGGACTATGGGAGGTTGGCTCCAGGGTGTGTCCGGCCTGTCTTGCCCAGTCCTGCCCCACCAGCCACCTTCTAATTAATTTCCTTTCAATGTGCAAAAATCTGTGCACTAGGTCACTAGTATATAACTAATATTCTAGACACTGTGTCTCTCACCTCTTTTATCCCATTGTCCCAGGTGTTTATGTCTTTGTTGTCAGCCCCACCTTACACCACTCACATCCCTTATACCTTCCCCTCCACACACTTTCTCCAAATGATCTTCTAAACTGAAGCATGGAATTTTATATTCAACCCCAATAAATTTGATCTTCTTAATTTCAGCTTTTTAAACTCCAAGCAAGAAGGAAACTTTACTTCTACGTCATTATCCAGTGACTGACACATGTTGAAATCCCACCTCAAGTGGATACTAGTCATTCAGTGACGGCCCTTCGAACACACCTAACCAAGGCATGTACCAACCTCTAAACCCTATTCTTGTATTTCCTTCATGACGGACCTTGTCAGGTGGCTCAGTGAGATCCAGATATAGTACATCTACTTCTCTTTCCCCTTCCATCAGCCTAACCACCACCCTGCCGCCCCCCCACCCCGCCCCAGTCAAAGAAGGAAATGAGCTTAATTGGCTTCATTTTAAAAATACATATTTTTTTTAATTATTTCAGAGAGGAAGGGAGAGTGATAGAAACATCAATGATAAGAGAATATAATTGATAAGCTGCCTCCTATATACCCCCTACTGGGAACTGAGCCTGCGACCTGGGCATATGCCCTAACCAGGAATCAAACCATGACCTCCTGGTTCATAGGTCAATGCCCAACCACTGAGCCACATCAGCTGGACACTAATCAGCTTCATTTTTAAAGAATGTATGCTGGCTTGTAGGGACCACTACCACAGGCCTATCCTTTCTCCTGATAAACTTTCACAGTAAAAATAAAACAAACCTTAACACTGGGGAATACCTGTTGCAGTTAACAGAATTTTCTGCTAAAAAGAAAGTTTTTAAGTTTTGTATATTATCATATGGACAAATATTTTTCTAAAATCTTCTAGCTCACACTCCTGCCTTTATATCTTCTGAGTTAGTTTCTACCTGGGGTCTTCATTCTCAATATCGATTCGAATGCACAGGCTCCGGACACAGGAAGGATAAAAATGGGTGCACTCTATACCGACCTGAGAGATCCCAGGGTGGGTTTTTAAAATTCCTGTTATACATTTGCATAACATTTATATCATTTATCTCTCGTGAAAATTAAATGCAGAAAAACTGAGGCAATAGGGTCTAATTTCTATTAATAGTAGGAATTATTTAAGGAATTGATTTTCCTTATTAATTATTTTTGACCAAGACTATAAAAGACAAAAGTCTGACAGATTTTTAAGTTTATCATTCTGAGAAAAGCCTTTGAAGCTTAACATTCTTTCGAACAAATTTATATGCACATATCTGTACACTAAAATGCGACTGTCACACTAAAAAGGAGCTGACGCTGTCACACTATGGAAGAGGGAGGTGTAGAAAAAAATCATGCATGATTCCATCATCTGACAAATAATTAATATCATTGTTTAAATACTTCTGTCTGCTTTTCAAGGTTAAGGATAACTGGGCCAGAAGGTGTAAACATTTCTTATAACTCTTAGAGGGTACAACCAAAATCCTTCCCAAAAGGCTGCATAATTTATAATGCCACTAGCAACTTATGAAAAGACCAATTTTTCTAAACTTTTGCCAACTTTCGGTGGTACACTGTCAATTCTACTTTGAATATTTATTAACATTAAGGCTGTAGATGCTTCTGGATTTCATTGAAGCCAATGTTTTAAATATTTCATACATATTGGTAATAATGTTCTAGTAATATTTTCATGTGCGGCGATTTTGTGATGAGAAGAGGTGTTTAGAAGAGTTTATACGTGCCTTGAGAAGTAAAAGGCATCACCACAACGAAGGGCTTACCTGCTGTTCGTATCTTTGCTTGACATCCTCCATCTGCCATAAAAACTCCTTCGATTGTTTCTCACGAAGAGACTTGGATCTAGTTAGATCTGCTTCCACTTTTTCCATCTACAAAATTTAAAAAATCAAACATCAAATTTTTGAAAAACTTATATTCCATGTTTTTATTTGTCTACTCACTAAAATGACAAATTTTAAATACCTCACCAATCATAATGAGGCATTTAAAGATGACACAAGTAATAAAAGATATACCTGTTTTTTTTGGTATATTTTAATGGTTTAAGAAAATAAAAAATTAATATGTAGTTGACTAAGTTCTATGATTGTTGGCCCATAGGTAAGGAGTATTGTATTGTTTAAGGAAACGCAGTTAAGCCCACTTCATTTTCGTTGGTTTCTAACTCCAGATGTGGGCTACAAGGCTCTCCTTCAGTGCTTTTCCCAGTAAGCCTCAAGCAGGTGGCTTCTTAATTTGGCCTCAGCAATCTACACCCACAATCAGGAGAGTCCCTTCATGCATTTCCTCTTCCAAACAGTCCATCTTCGAGGTTGACTCATGTCTCCTCGCTGAGATTTCTTTAATGCTTCCAACTGATAGGAATGCGTCATCCTCCTGGGCTCCAGGACTAGACATCTGTATTTCTCTAGGACACTGTGCTTTTCTCTGTGCTATGGAAGTGCTTTGAAGGTTTGAGCTTCATTTACTCATCTAGATCCTGTGCTCCCTAGTAAAAAGAACTGGTATATAATTCTTTCTCTTGAATCTTAATTATTAATTAATTGCCTTGTTATGCTGTATTCAATTCTTAAGGATGAATGAAAGGGCAGGCAAAAGCAAGAGGGAAAGAAAGAAGAGAAGAGAAATCAAGGTGGGAAGACATGGTTTATTTAGTACTTTTAAGAGAGATCTTTATATGAAATTGATTTTTGGTCCTTATTTTTCTTCAGCACAGATTGAATAGTAAAATAAATAATAAATATTTAAATATTTCAAATATTAAATACTTAAAATAAAAATGAAGAGTTTTCTATACTCAAAGTTTGTACAATAAAATATCTTCTATCAAAAAACCAGAATTATCCTATATAATAAAAGGGTAATATGCAAATTGTCCCCTTGACTGGGAGTTTGACCAGTTCAACTGGGAGTTGAACCAGGGGGCGGGGTCAGCTGACCAACTGCCTGTGGCCCCTCTCCCCAGCTGGCTCTGCTCCAGATCGCCCCTCTACTCCAATTGGGGTGGGCCAGCCAGATCCCACCATGCACGGATTTGTACACCGGGCCTCTAGTCTTCTATAATCAAAATAGCAAACAACTGAAAGCACATGAAAAGACCTTTTATACCTAAACATTAAGAAAAATTCAAAATAAATAATAACTAATATTAGAAGGTAATGAAATATGTTATTTTAGATTATACTGACCGAGAATGCAAGAGCCCACTCCATTCTTATTTCACAATTTAACAAAATAATAAAAAAACAATTCTTGTAAAATACTTAAAGCTTGTATAGAAACACAGAGTTCTCAGTTGCCATAGATACAAGAGATTCTGTGTTATCATACATCATTCCATGTTCCATTCAACTTCCAAGTGTTTAAAACAAATAACAACACACTCCTTCTATTGTGTAACTCTGGCTTCCAAAAACCTCAGAATAAAACATGGTGGTCAAATTAGGAGCAGCAAAGGGCTTGGATGCATTTCTGTGAGTGGCTGGGGTTTAAAGCAGTAACAAGGAGGTAAAGAGGGTGCTGCAGTTGCCTTATAAAGATGCCCCGGTCATTACTTCAGCTACACCTATAAGAAAATCCAAGTGTCCACAGCTTAAATAACACAGGCCTTTTATGTTTTCCTCACATAACAAAAAGTTCAAAAATAGGCTGCTATATTGGCAGTTCAAAGATGTCAGGGTTAAGGTCTCTGCCATCCAACCTTCCCATGATGATTGTGAAATGCTTCCCTAGTTCTGAACATCTGGGAAGGAAAGGTCAGAGGGGGAAGGGGACGGGATAAGGGCCAAGGGCCCCTATCAGCTGTGGCAAATACACTTTTAAGGGCTTTGCTGCAGGACCTGTCTGTAGCAAATTAATGATGCCGTTTGCATCTGATTCACTGGAACAGTATTAATAGAAGGCAAGCTCCATCTACAGGGTCAGAGACTGCAGTTTTAAAGCTGTGTCTAATGTTGCCCTAAAAGTACAAATGAATATTGGGCCAACATCTGGCAGTCTGTGTCGAATATGGTCATAATAAGTTATTGCTTTTTCTCTAGTACAGTAACCGTGTTATTATATTTTGAGTAACTTGACATATACAATTTATATTATACAAGTACTAGTATATAATTGTATACAAATACACAATTCAAAATACATTTTCATGCAATTAATACATAATTAGATAAATTATAAGAAATTGCCTTTCAAATATTTCCAGATATATGTAGAGATAGGTAGGTAGGTAAGAGGGTAGGTGAGTAGGTAGATAGGCTAGCAGAAAGATCATTATTTCTGTGTTTTAAATACTGAAAATTAATATCCTTAACAGGGAAAATCAATGAACACAATAATCGATTATATCTAGAGTTCTTTTGTGAGAGATCATTAATTTATATAAGACTGCCATTCTAAGGCCTGTCCTTTTGCTATTGATTTGTAGCAGTTTTAACTATTCTGGATGTGAACTTCTTGTTCAGTATCTGGACTGAAAATATCCTCTCCCACTCTGAGGTTGCCTTTTCATTTTCTACTGGCCTCTTATTTTTTAATGAAGCAACATTTAAGAATATTATTTTTATGTCTTTCTGTTTTCTATTTCGAAAATTCTTGCCTAGTAGTTCCAATTATAAAAAATGCTCTAGCATTTTCTTCTGCAAGTTTTATGTTTTACCTATCTCTGTGTAGCTACAATCCTAGAATTCATTCTGTGAATGGAGTGAGATAAGGGGAAAGATCCCTATATTTCCATGTGGCCATCCAAACAACACTGTTTATTAAATGATCATTCTTTCCCTGATGCATCACAATACTTTCTTTGACAGAAATCAAATTGATCATAGGTGTGAGTCTAATTTTTTTTTTTTCTTCTGTAACAGTGGTCATCCTCCTGCCCAAACCACACTGCATTAACTACTGTTGCTTACTACTAGTCTCGGGATCTGGTGTGTAAGCTCTCCAGTCGTGTTCTTCTCCCAGTCTGCCACAGCTGTGCTTTGGCCTCTGCATTTTCATACACATTTTAGAATCAGCTTGTCGGTTTCCCTCCCTCTTACCCCGGAAGCACTGCTAATGTTCTGATTTTTAGAATTGTGTGGATTCTGTAGATTAATTTAGGGAGTGACATTTGTGTAACATTGACTCTTCAAATCCACACACACGACACATCTCTCGATTTATGTAGGTCTCCTTTGGTTTCTCTCAATAATATTTTCTAGTTTCTAAAATAGAGGCCTTGCACCTCTTTTGTTAGATTTATTCAGAGATAAGTGAAGCTTCCTGATATTATGATGCCTTTTTCAAAGTTTGTTTTCTATTTGTTGGTTACCTGTATATAGAAATAAAAATGAATTGCCCTGACTGGTTTGACTCAGTGGCTAGAGCATCGGCCTGCGGACTGAAAGGTCCCGGGTTCGATTTCGGTCAAGGGCATGTACCTTGATTGTGGGCACATCCCCAGTAGGAGGTGTGCAGGAGGCAGCTGATCAATGTTTCTCTTTCATCAATGTTTCTAACTCTATCCCTCTTCCTTCCTCTCTGTAAAAAATAAATAATATTTTAAAAAAATGAATTGTATATTCGATCTAATAGGTGACCTTGTTAATTACCAATAATATTTTAGCAAGTAAACATTTGAGAAATTCAGTTACACAAAGAAGCCATAATTGCCAATAAATGCATAACTCACATGGATACCTCCTCTGTTATCTCTTAATGACCTGCTTATTCCACCAGCTATACCACCTGTTATAATCATACACTTTTATGCACTGGTCTATCAACAAGCCACCAACATGTTTTAATCTTTAAATTCCCAAAATGTACAGCAATGGCTGAGTTGTTGTATAGCAAGCATTCATAAATTTTTGATAAATAAAAGAAAGAATAAATCAAGTGTGTTGAATCCCTGGCCAGTAAGTCATTAAAACAATTGAGGCATTAAAAAATAATAATGT
>PVJC01047982.1:0-12711 GCA_004026665.1 Murina feae | reverse complement strand
ACTTGGAAGTCTATTTCTTTCACCAGGTGGGGGAAGTTTTCTGTCATTATTTCTTCAAATAGGTTTTCAATATCTTGCTCTTTCTCTTCTTCTGGTACCCCTATAATTCTGATGTTGGTACACCTTGAAGTTGTCCCAGAGACTCCTTACACTATCTTCATCCTTCTTGATTCTTTTTTTCTTTTCTTTTCTTTTTTGGCTTTTCCAGCTGGGTGAGTTTTGCTTCTTTATATTTCATATCTTTGACTTGCTTCTTGTGATCCTCTCGTCTGCTGTTGGATCTCTGTATATTATTCTTTATTTCAGTCACTGTATGCTTAATTTCTAGCTGGTTCTTTTTCATATGCTCGAGGGTCTCACTAAATTTATCGGCAGTCTCTAGAATATTCTTGAAAAGTCTTATAACCGTGGTTTTGAACTCTATATCCAGTCATTTGCGTTCCTCCATTTCTGTCTTTTGTGATCTGTTTCTTAGTCTCCACATTTTGGCTTTCTGTGTTAGGTGTCCTATAGGGCCCAGTGATTCAGCCTCCCCAGTCACCTGGGGTGGACACTCTTGTTGTATGCCTTTGAAGGCTGGGTGCACAGTCATGTAGTTATCACTGTGAGGTATCACTGGGAGGAAATGATCTGCAGGCTTTTCTCCTTGTTGTTTGGGGTTTGGATCTTTTGGAGTTCTGCCCCGGCTGCTGACCCTTAGGTTATGCTGAAGGCTGGCAGGCACACAGCTTGGGCGGGGTTGTAGGTGGGGTGGGGCAGGGTCTCAGAGTCACAGGGCAGAGCAACCCACAATGGCTGCTCTTCTGCTGCTGATTCTCCGGGTTTGGCGCCCCGGGGTCTGCGCGCGCCTCTCAGTCCCCAAATCTCCGCGCCAGTGACTCCTGTGAATAGCACTGCCAGAAAACCGCTAGCCTTCAGCCCTGCTGCCCTTCAGCCCGCTCCGCATTCAATGCGACCCCAGGAGTCTACAATCTCCTTCCTAGCCACGAACCTGACCGAGCACAGCCACCGCTCCCCTTCACCCGCGCCGCCGTGCCTCCGCGCCGCCACCTCCATTTCGCGTGTCCCTCGGTACCTTTCAGTTTTGGCGCAGGGAGCTTCTACTCAGTCTCAAAGCCCTCCTTCTCTTGCCTTCTGGTTGTAAAGTCTCACTTCCCTTGGTTCTGGAGGATGGCCATTTATCTGTATAGTTGTATTTAAAAATATAGTTGTGGAGGCTGCGCATTTATGTATATACCTCATGCCGCCATCTTGGTTCCAGGAATTTAATTTTTGAATGTAACCATTAATAGAAGACTATATGGGATAACGATAGGGGAAAAGACATAGATTATATGGCCCAGCTGCTGTGGCTAAGTGGTTGAGCATTGACCAATAAACCAAGAGGTCATAGGTCAATTCCTGATCAAGGCACATTCCAGGGTTAAGGGATCCATTCCAGTAGAGGGCATGCAGGAAGCAGCAGATCAATGAATCTATCATCATTTATGATTGTATCTCTCTTGTTCTCAGAAATAAATAAAAGTCTTCTGATCTAATAAAAGAGTAATATGCAAATTGGTGTCATTATGCTACACCTAAGTGATGCCCACTAGCCAATTGCATCGCCCACCAACCAATCAGAGTGACTATACGCAAATTAACCATGCCAAGATGGCAGTCAGCAGCCACAGAGCTGGAAGAAGCAGGAGGCTTGTCCCGGCGATGAAGGAAGCTAAGGTTCCTGTCTGCCTAGGCTGACTGTGGCCTCTTCTCAAGGCAACAAAGTTTCAATTATAGAAGATAAATAAATCCGAGATACCTGCTTCCAATGCTGGGTTCAAGGAAGCGCTGGGAGCCTGGTTTGCTAGGGGCAACCTGATCTGGGCTCTGATAAAAGCAACAAAGTTTCAACTGTAAAAGTTAAATAAATCCTAGATACAGGCTATAGCCAGCCTCACTGCAAACAGTCATCAGCCTCTCACCCAGGCTGGTGAGGTAATCCAACAGGGACTCCCACCCTGAAGGGACTGTGGTCATCCTGCAAACAGCCCTGAGCTCCTCACCCGAGCTGGCCAGGCACCCTAGTTGAGGTCCCTAACCCTGAAGTGACTGTGGGCAGCCGGAAAAGGACCCTCAGACACTCAACCAGGCTGCTCACACCCCCATGTGGTGATGGTCCTTACTGGGAGCTTGGCCAGCCTGCAAATAGCCATCTGCCCCACCCCAGGCTGGCCAGGCAAGCCAGCAGGTGGACATCGCCATAGGAGTCCCAGAATACGAGAGGGCACAGGCCAGCTGAAGGGCTCCCAGCTCTCTGTGTGCACAAATTTTTGTGCACTGGGCCCCTACTACTATATATTTAGCATCCAATCCTCATATAATGACCAAAATTTCACAACCAATGTTACATTAGTCTTTGATAAATATTTTAAAACAGCCCAAGAAAACATGGTGTAGGCTTTCCATGCTGGTTTGACAATCACCTATTTCATCTATGTAGTAATATTTCTGAAATTTATTTTACTATTTTAGTGTATTCTGTATTTAAATATGCCACATGATTTCCTAAATATGAATGAAAAATTAAAATATGCAAGTAGGCATAATATTTTATTGAGACTTGTTTGTCCAAGATAAAGAAGCAAAGAAATAATCTATAAAGGGATAGAGTGAGAATAAGATTAAAGTATTCTTTTGAATCTTGTACTAATTAATGACAATGAAATCAATTCTGGATTAAAAACCTGTGGTACATCCACACAATGGAATACTATACTGTGGTAAAAAAGAAGGAATTCTTACCATTTGCAACAGCATGGATGGAACTGGAGAGCATTATGCTAAATGAAATAAGCCAGTCAGAGAAAGATAAATGTCACATGATCTCACTCATTTATGGAAAACTAGGGGCCCGGTGCACAAAAATTTGTGCTTTCGGGGGAGGGGGGGTCCCTCAGCCCAGCCTGTGCCCTCTCCCAGTCTTGGACCCTTTGGGGGATGTCCACCTGCTGGCATGACTGGCTAGCCTGGGTGAGGAGCTGATGGCTGTTTTAAGGCTGGCCAAGGACCCCAGAGGGGACCCTCACCCAATGGAGGTGTGGCCAGCCTGGGTGAGGGGCTGAGGGTTGTTTTCAGGCTTTTCACGGTTCCTTCAGGATTCAGGTCCATACTGGGGTGCCTGGTCAGCCTGGGTGACAGACTGAGGGACATTTTCAGGCTGCCCACAGCTCCCATTGACCCAAGGTCCTAGCGAGGCTGGCTGGAATCAGGTTTCTGGGATTAATTCATCTTCTATAATTGAAACTTTGTTACCTTAAGCGGAAGGGTAGGCAAGTAATGAAGCCACCTGTTTGCTTCAGCACCATGGCTATTATAATTGAAACATTATTGCTGTTAGCGGAGGCCCAGCCAGCCTAGGCAGGCAGTTGCAATAGAAGCCTCCTGTTTGCTGTAGCTCCATGGCTGCAGGCCTCCATCTTGGCTTGGTTAATTTGCATACAGCCACTATTATTGGCTGGAGATGTGGCTTGACTGGTGGGTGTGGCCTAGGTGTCTCTGAGTGATGATTAATTTGCATATTACTCATTTATTAGAGTAGATAATGAACAACATAAACTGATGAACAAAGACAGATCCAGATGAACAAAAACAGAGACAGAGAATCATTGATCAGACTGTCAAACCTCATAGGGAACATAGGGAAGGGTGGGAATAAGGAAGAAAGATCCACCAAAGGAATTGTGTGTATGCATATAAGCCAACCAATGGACATAGACAACAGGGAAGTGAGAACATGAGTGGGGGGATAAGGACACATATGTAATACCCTAATAAAGAAATTTTTAAAAAATCAACTCTTATATGAAGGTCTGTTTATACTTCAGAATTTCACAAGATAATTTGTTGTTGTGGAGAAAGGAACTACATGCATCTGTTATATCACTGAACCTTTGGAAGGGCAATTCTTCTATTCACCAAAACTAAGTACTGCTAAGACAGGCTTAATTGGAGATTTAAAAACCTGCATGAAACTATTTGACAAAAGGTAACGTTGGGGGTTAAGGAAAAGGAGACAAAGGGTTCTCTTCAATGTCAATGCCACCTCGATAGACATGATGATTGCAAAATTATCAGGAGCAAGTTTTTGTGTGTTTTTTAAATATTTTCCAAATATTGAAACCCATTACAGTTACTTATGATTGTAGAGCTATTCTTGTGTCACATAGTGTCAAGGCAGAATTCAAAGCCTAATCAGAGATTTTTAATGTGTTTTGACTTTAATGATATAATGTTATTATTTAGTCCATCACATTTTTAACTATACCTTTTATAATTTTTTTCTTCCTCTGCTGTGTTATTCTAACTTTTGTTTTTATATTTTCTTTTTCTTCTTTGACTTATAAAGAATGGCTCTACTTGCTTTTTAGATTAATGCTAAATTATTTCCTTATTTTAATTCATTACTTGTATACTGTTTTATCATTTTATGTCATTTTTAATTTAGTGTTTTTTTCTTGAGCTTCTAGTAGCAACTGCTTGTTTTATTGACTTTTTGTTACCTGTTTAATAATACAGGAATTTATTATTTGCATTATTCATCAGAGTGTCACTTACTTTTTATTTACATACAGTGATATTAATTATTCCTACTATGGTACATTATATAGATAGAAAAGCTAATTTTTTTCTGTGCACCTTTATATATATATTTATTACATAAAGTATTACAAAGATTAGTACATATATCTCTTTTTTTCCCCTGCCCGTCTGCCAGTCTCCCCTTCCCCCCAATGATTTGTGTCCATTGGTTATGCTTAAATGCATGCATAAAAGTCCTATGGTTGATCTATCACCCCTCCCCCCAACCCTTCCTGTCCTTGTTGCTGTAATTTGACAGTCTGTTTGATGCTGCTCTGCCTCTGTATCTCTTTTTGTTCACCAGTTTATAATGGTTATTATTATCCATAGATGAATGAGGACATGAGGTATTTTTCTTTCATTGACTGGCTTATTTCACTTAGCATTATGCTCTCTAATTCCATCCATGCTGCTGCAAATGATAAGAACTCCTTCTTTTACAGCAGCACAGTATTCTATTGTGTAGATGTACTATCAGTTTTTAATCAATTCATCTGGTGGTGGACACTTAGGGTGATTCCAAATTTTAGCTATGGTAAATTGTGCTGTTTTGAACACAGGGATGCATATATCCTTTCTGATTGGTCTTTTTTGGTTTCTTGGGATATATTCCCAGAAGTGGAATCACTGGGTCAAAAGGCAGTTCCATTTTCAATTTTTTGAGGAAACTCCATACTGTTCTCCACAGTGATTGCACCAGTCTGCATTCCCATCAGCATTGAACTAGGGTTACTTTTTCTCTGCATCCTCTCCATGACTTGCCATTTGTTGATTTGTTGATAATAGCCATTCTGACAGGTGTGAGATGGTACCTCATTGTTGTTTTGATTTGTATCTCTCAGGTGATAAGTTACTTTGAGCCTGTTTTCATATGTCTCTCAGCCTTATTTATGTCCTCTTTTGAAAAGTGTCTCTTTAGGTCTGTTGCCCATTTCTTGATTGGGTTGTTTATCTTCTTTTTGTTAGGTTGTATGAGTTCCCTGTAAATGTTGGACATTAAACCTTTATCAGAGATATCATTGGCAAATATATTCTCCCATGCAGTGGGTTTTCTTGTTGTTTTGTTGATTTTTTCTTTTGCTGTGCACAAGCTTTTTATTTTGATATAGTCCCATTTGTTTATTTTCCCTGTAGCTTCCATTGCCCTGTGAGCTGCGTCAGTGAAGAAATTCTTTCAGCATATGTCTTAGATTCTGCTAGCTGTGGAATCCTCTAGTATTTTTATGGTTTCCTTTCTTACGTTTAAGTCCTTAATCCATTTTGAGTATGGACATTTAGATGATGTTGATTCTACCAATCCATGAACATGGAATGTTCCTCCATCTGTTTATATTTTCCTCTATCTCGTTTTTCAATGTACTGTAGTTTCCTGAGCATAGGTCTTTTCCGTCTTTGGTTAAGCTTATTCCTAGGTATCTTAATTTTTTTCGTGCAATGGTAAATGGGATTGCTTTTTTAATTTCTCCTTCCATAAGTTCACTATTGGCATATAAAAAATGCCAGAGATTTCTTGGTGTTAATTTTGTATCCTGCTACATTACCATATTCATTTATTAGGTCTAATAATTTTTTGATGGAGTCTTTAAGGTTTTCTAAGTACAGTATCATGTAATCTGTGAATAATGACAATTTTACTTCTTCTTTTCCAATTTGGATCACTTTTATTTCTTCTTCTTGCCTGATTGCATTGGATAGCACTTCCAATACTATGTTGAAGAGGAGTGGCAAAAGTAGGCATCCCTGTCTTGTCCCTGTTCTTAAGGGAAATGGTTTTAGTTTTTGCCCATTGAGTGTGATGTTGGCTTGGGTTTGTCATATAAGGCTTTTATTATGTTGAGATATGATCACTCTATTCCCACTTTGTTGAGAATTTTTATCAAGAAAGAGTGTTGGATTTTGTTAAATGCCTTTTCTGCATCGATCAATATGATTATGTGTTTTTTTGTCTCTCAATTTGTTTATGTGATGTATCACGTTTATTGATTTGCAGATATTCAATCACCATTGCATTCCTGGAACAAATCCCACTTGGTCATGGTGTATGATCTTTCTAATGTAAAGCTGTATCCGGTTTGCTAAGATTTTGTTGAGGATTTTAACATCTATGTTCATCAGGGATATTGGCATGTAATTGTCTTTTTTTGTGATGTCTTTATCTGGTTTTGGTATTAGGGTAATGCTGGCTTCATAGAAAGAGCTTGGAAGTGTGCCTCCATCTGGAATTTTTTGGCATAGTCTGAGAAAGATTGGCTTTAGTTCTTTTTTGAATGTTCTGTAAAACTCCCCTGTGAAGCCATCTGGTCCAGGGCTTTTGTTTGCTGGAAGCTTTTGGATAACTGTTTCAATTTCATCAGTAGTTATTGGCCTATCAGGTTTTTTGATTCTTCTGATTGCGTTTTGGAAGCTTTTATTTTTCTAGGAATGTGTCCATTTCATCGAGGTTGTCCAGTTTGTTGGAGTAGAGTTGTTCGTAGTATTTTTTGACGACACTTTGTATGTCAGTAGGGTCAGTTGTTATTTCATCTCTTTCATTTCTGATTTTGTTTATTTGGGTTGTTTCTCTTCGTTCTTGGTGAGTCTGGCTAGTGTTTCATCAACCTGGTTAATTCTTTCAAAGAACCAGCTCTTGGTTTCATTGATCTTTTGTATTGTTTTTTTTGGTCTCTATGTTGATTATTTCTGCTCTGATCTTTATTATTTCCTTCCCTCTAGATACTGTGGGCTTTTCTTGTTGTTCTCTTGCTAATTCTTTGAGTTGTAGAGTTAGGTCATTTATTACCAGTTTCTCTTGTTTTTTGAGGTAGGCCTGTAGAGCTATGAACTTCCCTCTCAGGACTGCTTTCATTGTGTGCCATAGATTTTAGATTGTTGTGTTTTCATTGTCATTTGTTTCCAGGATGCTTTTTATTTCTTCTTTGATCTCTGTGGTAACCCACTCATTTTTCAATAACATACTACTTAGTCTCCAAGTGTTTGATTTTTTTTGACTATTTTTATTGTAGTTGATTTCTAGTTTTATGCCATTTTGATCTGAGAAGAACTTGTTATGATTTCTATTCTGTCCTACTTGAAGAGACTTTGCTTGTGTCCTAATATATGGTCTATCTTTGAAAATGTCCCATGTGCACTGGTGAAGAATGTAAATACTGTAGCTTTGGGGTGAAATATTCTGAAGATGTCAACTAAGTCCATCTGATCTAGTGAGTCATTTAGGATTGCTGTTTCATTGCTGATTTTTTTTGTTTAGAGGATTTATTCAGTGGTGTCAGTGGGGTATCAAAGTTCCCTACTATGACCATATTGCTATCACTCTCTCCCTTGATGTCTTCCAGTAGTTGTTTTATGTATTTGGGTGCTCCTGTATTAGGAGTATATATGTTTACCAGAGTTAAAGCTTTTTGCTGAATTTCTCCCTTTAGTATTATGTAGTGGCCTTCCTTATCTCTTCTTATGGCCTTTACTTTGAGGTCTATTTTGTCAGATATAAGTATCGCAACCCCAGCTTTTTTTTCATTCCCATTTGTCTGAAATTTTTGTTTCCATGTCTTCCCTCTCAGTCTGTGTGAATCCTTTGTCCCAGAGAGCCTGGTCAGCCAGTCCTGCTGCTCCTGCAGGATTTAACTGTCCCACACTTGCTCTCACACACACACACCACAAACTTTCCTTTCATCCACTCACTCACTCACTCTCTACCCCTCACCTCCTTTCTGCCAGTCGCCATTTTCCCCTTCTCAAAAAGTTAATTTTTACAATTTATATTTAATTATAACTTGAGATTAATTTTATGTGTTTAAATTTGAAATTAAAAGTCATTTTTATCATTCATGTATTAATTTTAATTTGTGCTGCACTGCAGTCAGAAAAAGGTGACTCCTTTAAGTTAAATTTTGTGAATTTATTGGCATCTACAGATTAATTTTCATCAACTGGTATAAAAGACTCATATTCTAGGAAAGAAAGATTCAAATGTTAATATGAATGTCTGGTCTTATCAATTGTAATATATATAGATTAAAATTCCATACAGAAGAAAACAGAGAAAGTACAGTAAATAGGAAGACATGTTCAAAGGTGAAAGTAATAAAATAATAAAATGTAAATTATTGTAGGGGAAGGGGTTCTGGAATAGAGGTATTTCCTTAATGATAAAAAATTATGATAGAGTAAGATTTAAGAGAAAGTTTTCATTTGGAGTAATTCTCATTGAGGGAAAGGGTCTTGTAGGCAGGTTCAGTGCATGAGAGAAAGTGTCCGGGCAGGGGAACATCAGTGCGAAGGCCCTGTGCAGTGGATGGGCCATGAAGTTGGAGGAATAGCAAAGACTATGTATTAAGGATGTCTTTCTAGTTGGGGGTAGGGTAACAGAAGACACAACGAGTGTCTGTATGTCAATGGTGATAGTGCTGCAGAGAGACACAAAGTCAGAAGGTGCATGAAGACAGGTGTTCTTCCTTTTTTTGATGTTGACACTATTGCAGATGTCCCTGATTCTCCCCCCAACCTTTGCTGACCTCCACCTAACCCTCTCCCCTCCTCCACTGCCTTTACTACACTTCTGCCTGTGTTCAGGGGCTATGCATATATGTTCTTTGGCTAAGCTCTTCATCTTCTTTTATCCAGTACCCTCTACCCCCATCCCTGACACCTAGCAATCTCCTTCAGGTATTTATGCCTTGGTCCTATTTTGTTTGTCAGTTTTTCTTGTTCATTTGATTCCACATATTAAAGAGATCATATAATTTCTGTCTTTCTCTGAGTGGCTTATTTCACTTAGCAAAATAATCTTCAAGTTCATCCATGCTTCTTCAAAGGGTAAGAGTTCTTTCTTTTTTTTTTACAGCTTCATAGTATCCCATTGTGTGAATGTACCACAGCTTTTTTAATCCACTCATCTACTGATAAGCACTTGAGCTGTTTGAATATCTTGGAATGCCTTGACCAGGAGTCCAATGAGGGACCTGTTAGTTCATTGGTTGATGCTTAACCACAGAGCCATGCTGGCCAGGCTCATCCTTTCCTCAGATGGTTAGCTAGTTATGCCAATATGCACTCATTGATAATTAATCTGTTCTTTGGTGGTGATGCTCAATACTACCATCACTTACTTTGTTCCTCAAATTGTTCCAGCTTTGCTAATGGAACCATCCTTGAATAGCTTCTGTGTACTTTGCTATTTGGACATGTCCTTGTTATTTGTGTTTGCTTGTTTTAACTTCTTACATTCTGGTAGCAATTATGCTCCAGGCACGTACATTTCTCTGGACTCAGCTCTAAAATCAACCTCTTCTCCAGTGAGTATTGCATTTGGAACCCAAATTCTGGAAAACATATTCTATTTATATTTATGATTTTCCCTTAAGGATACACTTAAAACGCCTATAATTTTATTGACTGTCACCCCAATAATTTTACATTAAAATGAATACATCACTCACACATTTTCAATGCTTTTATATTTCCAAATCTTGGTAGTTACAACTTATCAAAATGAAGACTCTATGCTATAGCTAAAGAGGTTTAGATTTGGGAATGATAATTCTGAATTTGTGTCTAAAATATTAACTAGCATTATGCAAGGTGAAATTTTCTTAATCTCTTTGATTCTGTGTCCATGTTTATAAAGTGACACTAGTTAAACTTGTTTAATATGTTTGTGAAGACAAAATAAAATTATATGGACTTAGAACATCTTCTATGTTTATTTGCAATAAAATATGTAGTCAATCAATATATGCTTTGTGTTTTTAATATAAATAACTTTATCATAGTCTTGTACATGTATATATCTACATATACTAAACTTCTTGCTCCGCTATTGGGCAATTAATTTAATCATATTTTTTTAATTTTAAAATATAATACGGAATACATATAGATTTGGTTTCTTTAGATAAATAAACAGAAATAGTATTTGGGGACAAAACTAAAACTGTCCTCTACATATTAGTGTGAGGCATTCTAGAGAAGTCTGGCAAATTTTAATTTCTATGCACATTGCCCCTGACCATCATTTGGATCATAACCTATTCACATTGACCATCTGCCTAAACTCTAAGATTCCTTTGAGATCAAGGTTTTAATAAATTCACGTACATATCATTCTCCAAAGCACTAGTTTGTATACTGCTTTAGAAAATATTTGGTATAAAATTAACAAGGAAAATATTTCATTTCTATAGCCCTTTTCACAGCATCTTTCACCTCCTTGTTTCTTAGGCTATAAATCAATGGGTTTAGCATAGGAATCACGAGGGTATAAAAAACAGATACCACTTTTTCTTGGTCTAAGGAATATTGGGAGCTTGGTTGAATGTAACTAAAACTTACGGAGCCATAGAATAAAGTGACAGCTGTGAGGTGTGAAGCACATGTGGAGAAGGCTCTTTGTCTACCTGATGCTGAGGGGATCCTCAGGATGGCAGTGACAATGAAGGAATAGGAAATCAGCACAGTTAAGCAAGTCATCAGGGCAATAACGGCAGCAAAGATTAACATCAACAATTCATTCATGGATGTGTCAGAACATGATAGCTTTAACAGGGGGGGAAGGTCGCAGAAGAAGTGATTGATGACATTGGGTCCACAGAAAGACAGTTTCAACAAGCCAATTGTCTGTGTCAATGAGTTGATTAAACCTCCTACACATGATCCAATGACCAGGGCAACACAAACTATCTTAGTCATAGCCACCTTATAAAGTAAAGGGTTTGCAATGGCCATGTAGCGGTCATATGCCATTGCTGCCAGCAAGAAGCCCTCGATGGTAATGAATGTCACGAATAAAAAAGTTTGCAAAATGCATGCAGAAAATGAGATCTTCTCTTGGTCAACAAAGAAGTTCAGCAGCATTTGGGGTGCAAAGACTGTCGAATAACAGGCATCCACAAATGACAGGCAGCTAAGGAAATGATACATGGGTGTTTGAAGTTTGGGGGTTATGTGGACTAGAAAGATCATTCCTAGATTCCCCACCAAAGCAATGGTGTAGATGAGCAGAAACAACACAAAGAGGAACACTTTCAGCTCAGCACGATCTGTCAGCCCCAAAAGGATAAACTCAGTAACCGATGTGAAATTAACATCAGCCATGTGTTTGCTTTCCTTGGAACCTGCAATTATAAGAAGATTGGAATAACTGAGAATAATCATTCTGCTCACACCAGAATAATTACAACTTCTAACTACCCGTGTGACTTGTGTTATTGCTTTTCCACTCTGTTTTTCAAGCTATTAAATTAGAAAATTTTTCACTAGAAAGTCTCTAGTCTTTTCAATCACAGTTTATTTGCCTGTTCCATAAGGAAATTCCTTGTTGAAAAATGAAATATATTAGTGTTTTAGCTTCAGGATGCATTCAAAATACTAGCCTTATGTGAAAGGGAAAAAAAAAATAGTGAATTTCATTGTAAATTATGTAGAGAAATCCAGTTTATAAAGCATGACAATAGACAAAGTTGAAATTTAATCGATGGTACTGTGAAACTTTTAAACTTCTCATTTTGGATTTCATAGTAGCTAAAGTCACATACATCGGTTGTAAGAATAAGCCATACTGTGGCATTAAAGAAAGATATTTCACTTATGCCTTTATGTTTTATTGATATGCCATATTTTGTTGTAACTGGGATATCACGAAAGGCAAGGCCCTAAAACCCACAGTCTCTGGAGTCATCCTTAGAAAATAGCCAGAGAGACTGGCTTTAGAGGAAGCTGTCCACTGGGATAGGGTTGGAGGGGGCACTCTGACCTGAGGTATGAAACATAAAGAACAACAGCTTAATATTGGTATTTAATATCCAATAGAAATATCTTACTCAGGAAACAGAGTCTTTACCTATTAAACAAAACAAAGCTATCAAAACAGCGAGATACTACTTCACAATATGTTTTATGTTGCAACACATTTCTTGGAATATGCAATGCACTTTCTAGTTAGTCAATGTAAATTTGTTGATTATTATTACATTTCATCTGAAAACTTTGTATTTTTATATTTTCATAAAAGTATTTTAAACAGTTTACCTCTACGTAATAAAGAATGATGGTTTTGGCTTCATTCTTTCACATAGGAGAAAAAGAAACTATTTTTTT
>PVJC01047981.1:0-12703 GCA_004026665.1 Murina feae | reverse complement strand
ACTTCCCTACCAGGCCATTTTAAATTGAATTTTTAAATGAGACCACCATTATTGTTCAGTCTAGGATTCCCAACTGCCTTGTCCATAACTTTCCTAGCTCCAGGATCTCAATCTTGCAGGGAAGTCTCTTGGGCTCCCAGCCAACATTTCTAGAACTTCAGCTCAGGTGGGATACCTAGAGACAATTGCTCTTGAAGAATGTGAAATCAAATAAGTTAAGAGCCAAAAAGTCATTATAAGGTTTTCAAATAAGAGGATAATTGGTGCTTTTTTCAAGACAAGTTTGAAGAACTGCTTGGATGGGAATCCAGATTACAGTGTGCTGCAACAATCCCTAAAGGGAGCTCAAGAAGCAGACAGCAATAGTAGAAAACTTATTGAATAAATTAGGTTGAACAAAAACATAGAGATATCAGTGGATTGTTAGAAATCTATAAAAGGGTGAGGAAAGGTCTGCTCTTTTCTGTCTTTGGGAGAATTGCTAGTATTTGTAAGATGAGTATTTGCATAGAAAGAGACTAGTTAATAATTTCAGAGAGAAAATAAAGTGAGGATCTGGGAAGGAGGTACGAGTTTAAGTTGAAAACTTGACAATATCTAAATAAATGTGAGTCAAATCATATACTTCATAATTTGAAAATATCACATGGAAGAAAATCAAATATAGTACTTAAAATTGATCATTATTTATAAGAAAAAAACATCAAAAATTACTTCCCAATTTATACTTTTATGAAAATAAAGTATTCTTTCTGACTTTTACCCACAGCTGGATTTCTTTTAGTTCCTGAGATTCTCTCTGCTCAAAATACTTTTCCCACAAGTCTTTGCCTGACTAGTTCCCAGTCAACCTTCAGACATGGTTGGGTCATTCAATCTTACACATATTCTTGAAGTTCATTATTATTCCTTCATGGCCCTTTTAAGTTCCAAGCTCCAAATGAGAAAAGACTAATTCCACTTTGTTCTCTATGTATTAATGTCTAGGCAGCAACGTTCTCAACACACAACATTCAGTAGATATTTTCTACAAGTGGAAGTAACATTAAAAAACACACCACAGTGGCTCAGTGATTGAGCATCAACCTATGAATCAGAAGTCATGGTTCAATTTCCGATCAGTGCACAAGCCTGGCTTGTGGGCTCAGTCCCCAACGGGGAAGGTGGAGGAGGCAACTGATCAATGATTCTGTCTCATCATTAATGTTCCTATCTCTTTCTCTTTTTCCCTTCCTCTTGGAAATCAATAAAAATATATTGGGGGGAAAAACACCCCCCAAAATTCTTATAATATGCCCATTGGTATTTTTTATTTTACCAGTTCTGGTCATAATTGTTCATAGTTTAGTCTTTTACTGTTGTGTTTAAATACATACATTAATCTTTGTTCTTTCTAATTAGTCTATTTTAGGAAGGGTGCTGGAGAAAATTTCTAAAGAAAAGTTCTAACATTAATCTTTAGTAAAGTTAGGAGGGGTTATCTTTATAACAATGATATCTACTTTGCCTTTGTCTGAGATACTTACAAAAATTGAATGTTTATTCAGGTGGGAAATTTATTAGGATTCCTTTTCGAGGGTCTTTTTGGAGTTTGGGGAGCTGGACACTGAGGCATTGTTTTATCTTGACAAGATGGACCAAATTCAGGTTTATTCACTAACTAGAGGCCCAGTGCATGAAAATTCAACTGGAGGGGGGTCCCTCAGCCCAGCTTGTCCTCTTCCAGTCTGGGAGCCCTCAGGGGATGTCCTACTAATGGTTTAGGCCCCCTTCCCTCAGGGAGCAGACCTAAGCCAAGTCTGGCCTCCCTCTGTGGGAGGTGACTGGGCTGATCAGGGGAAGGAGTCACCCCCAACACCCTGCTGCTGCTGCTACTGCCAGCCGCCATGGCTGTCAGCCCTCTTTGGTCCTTGCAGCCACTGCGGCTTTGTCTGGAAAGATGGCCAGAAGACATCCGGTCTATCCAGTTTAATTAGCATATTACCCTTTTATTAGTATAGATAATACTTATGGTTGTGTATGTACCATAAAGGAGAGCAGTGAAAAGACACACCGGGTACCTACAATGAGATTGCAGCCTTCTAGCTGATATTTCTCTTCATAGCTTTTGTGAACTTGAATTCTAGTCACTGAGAGAAAATTAAATGAGGATCTGGGAAGGAGGTACTAGTTTAAATTAAAAACTTGACAATATCTGAATAATGTGAGTCAAATCATGTACCTTATAATTTGAACAGTTGAACAGTGCTGACTTTAAAATATGACATTTTAGTGTGAACAGCCAGAACAACTTTCAATAAAATTAAACCCACAGAATACATACAAATAGAAGTGAGAAATATTAACCTTTTGCTACCTGGGAAAACTTTCTGGTAAATATGAGATGGTATGTGGGTGGGAAAATGGGTTGTGAAATTTATGTAAAGTGACATAAATGCACTTAATCTTCTGCAGAAGTTATCTTTCTATCTTCAGAAGATACTTGTGCTATAGAGGAGATTAACTAATAGTAATTTATCTTAGCTTCTGCATTCTTTCAAAGAACAATAGTTCACTCATTCTAATTTAGTAGGGCTTAAAAGGTTAGGGTGTTTATTTAATATTAATTCTGTTAATGAATCATTTTAAACAGATATTTGGAAATATGAAAAAAAATGAAAGGTAGGGAATTCCAGGGTAGAAAAAGCTGGATTAAAGTATATGGAAAAGAACAATAGCAAGAATGTGAAAAGAGGAAGAATGGTGAGAGAGAAGAGAAATCAAATAATGAACCCTACAATTTTGTTCTATTATGATAAAGTATCCATTATATTTTTATAATATATTATAAAAATATATTTGTCCACATCTTTATTTCCACACATCTTTTTTTTAATGTGTATAAATCTCTGCCTGAGCAAGTGAAAATGTCTTGCATTTCTGTGAAAATCAAATGCTCTTGATTTAGAGTGAGGTTCTAGCTAATAGGAAAGATAGAAAGGTTTGCAACCATAATTGGAATTACCAATGCTCTTTTGATTTTTTTATCTCTCTATGATAAATTATGTCTTTTATTTTTTTTTAATTCAATCTATTTAAATTTCAAGAAAAAACACCACAAAACAGTTTACCCATTTCTCCAACCCACCACCAACCACCAATATGAAAGAGAGCATATGGTATTTGTCTTTCTGTGTCTGACTTATTTCACTTACCATAATGTCTTTGAGGTCCCTCCATGTTGTTGCAAATGGAGAGATTTTGTTATTTTTATGGATGAATAATATTTCATTAAATATATATATATATATATATATGCCACATATTTAAATTTATTTATCCAATGATGAACACTTAGGTTATTTCCACATCTTGGCTATCTTAACTAATAAAAGCATAATATTGAAATTAACCATTTCTCCTGGATGGGGTAAGCCACGCCCACCAGCCAATCAGAGCAACTGCATGCAAATTAGTCCAGCCAACATGGAGGCCGCCACTCACGGACCTGAGTAAACGGCAGCTTCCATTGCAGCAGGAGTGAAAGTGAAACTGCGGCCGCTCTGCTTAGCCTCAAGCAAAACACATGTTTGCAACAAAGTAACAATCATAGAATCCTCGGGAGCTGAAAGAAACAGCAGGCCTGGCCTGAGCACTAAGTAACATTGTTTCATTATGGACACCCCGAGGTGAAGCAGAGAGGAGGCTTCGTTAGTAGGCAGCCTTGCCTTAAAGGAACAATGTATCAATTATGGAAGATAAACAAACCCTAGAAACCTGCATCCAGCCAGCCTTGCTGGAACATTGGGTCAATGGGAGCTGTGGGCAGCCTTAAAGCCTGAAAGCGCCAATCAGCCCATCACCCACACTGGCCACAACCCAATGGGGTGAGGGACGTTCCTGGGGGGCTTGGCCAGCCTGCACACAGCCATCAGCCCATCACGCAGTCTGGTCAGGCACACTAGCAGGTGAACAACCCCTGAGGGGTCCCAGACTGTGAGAGGGCACAGGCCAGGCTGAGGGACCTCCTGAGTGCACAGAGCAGCTGCAGGGCGGATCAGAGCAGGACCCAGGACCCGTGGGTGGGAAAGAGGTGGCAGGGTTGGCGGCCTGCTTGGCGGCTCCCCAGGCCCTTTGTGGGGTACTGGGGAGCAGGAAAGAAGTGGTGGGGGCCGGGGACCTGCTTGGCGGCTCCTCAGGCCCTTTGCGGGGCACCAGGGAGTGGGAAAGAGGCGGAAGGGGGTCTTGACCTGCTTGGCGGCTGCCCAGGCCCTTTGCTGGGCACTGGGGAGTGGGAAAGAGGCAATGGGGGTCAGGGTCCTACTTGGCGGCTTCCCAGGCTCTTTGCAGGGCACCGGGGAGTGGGAAAGCAAGGCAGCAGGGGACTGGTGAGTGAGAAAGAGTCGGCGGCCTGCTTGGTGGCTCCCCAGGTCCTTTGGGGGGCACTGGGGAGTGGGAAAGCAAGCTCTTTGGGGTTGGGGGCCTGCTTGGCGGCTCCCCAGGGCCCTTCTGGGGATCAGGGAGCAGGAAATTGCTGGCCTGACCATGAGGCGGGGTTTTCCCTGCTTCCTGGTGGCTGGAGGAAGATGGGCAGTAGGCAAGTTTGGGAGGCAGGCAGCACCCAGCCCTGGCCACAGCTCAAAAAAGAGAACAACATGCAGGGGAGGGCAAGAGTCTGAGAGATCAACATAGAGGGGGTGCCTGCTCTAAGCCTCGATGGTGTGTCTGGGGGCAGGCCCCAGCAAGTAGACACACACAGGAGGACTGCTCCAAGCCTCAGATGCGGCTGGGGGCAGGTCCCCAATGGTAAGGCATACACACACACACACACACACACACACACACACACACACACACACACAGGTCTCCTGGCAGACGGGGCCATCATAGGACATCCACTGAGGGGTTCCAGACTGTGAGAGGGGGTAGGCTGGGCTGAGGGACTCTCCCCTTTCCCCCCCATGCACGAATTTTGTGCACCGCCCCCCTAGTTGTAAATAAGTCTGCAATGAACATGGAGTGCATATGTGGTTTCAAATTAGTATTTTTATTTTCTTAGGATAATATTAAGAAGTAGAATTGCTGTATCACATAATAGTTTCATTTTTCACTTTTTGGGGACCCTCCATAGTAGCTGAATCAATTTATATTTCTAATTATTATTTCTAATTTTTTTTATAATAGCCATTTTAACAGGTGTGAGGTGATATCTCATTGTGGTTTTGATTTGCAATTCTCAAATAATTATTTTGAGCATCTTTTCATGTACATTTTGGCCTTTTGTATGTCTACAGAAAAGTGTTTATTCAAATTTTCTGACCAGTCTTTAATTGGAGATTTTGATTTTTTGATTTTGAATTGTATGACTTTTAAACATATTTTCAATATTACCCCTTATAAGATGTATGATTTGCAAACATTTTGTTTCATTCATTAGATTGCCTTTTTTATTTTGTTGATAGTTTCCTTTGCTGTGCAGAAGAGTTTTAGTTTGATATAGAGAGAACTTGTTTATTTTTGCTTTTTTTTTTTTTTTTGCTGTTGCTTTCAGTGTCAGATTAAAAAAATCTGACTCACTCTGACACTATCTACCTGTTTCCACAGGTTCAAGGCTCAGGTCCATAGGACTGCTCCACCTACTTCAGATACCAATCACAAGTAGTAGTTTCCCAGGTTATAACTACTGATCACCTGGCTATAAATCACAGGTTCTCAGGACCTCCCTCACTACATCTTGGGTTTAAGTAATTTGCTAGAGTGGCTCAAAGAATTCAAGAAAGATTTTACTTGCTAGATCACCAGTTTATATATAAGAATATAACTCAGAAAACAGCCTGATGGAAGATATACATAGGGCAAGTTATGGGGAAAGAATGCAGACCTTTCACACCCTTGCAAGGTGTGCCACTCTCCCCATATCAGTACATGTTCACCAACCCGTAAGTTCTCTGAACCCCATCCTTTTGGGTTTTTACAGAAGTATGATTGATTAAATTGTTGGCCTTTGGCAATTCACTCATCCTCCAGCCTCTTTCTTTTTCCTTTTCACCCAAACCTCAAGGTTGAAGGATTGAAAGGTTTAACCCTCTATTTATATGTATGCTTCTCCTGACAATCGACCCCCATCCTTGGGTGGTATTCAAAAGTAATCTCATTAATATAACAAAAGACACCTTTATAGATCTTTTCATTTAAATTTCTAAGAGTTTTAGGAGTTGTGTGACAGAAACTGGAGGAAAAACCAAGTATGTATTTCTTATTTACCTATATAATAAAAGGCTAATATGCAAAATGAATGAATGGTGAAATGACCAGTTTCTATGACACATACTAACCACCAGGGGGCAGAAACTCAATTCAGGAGCTGCCTCCTGGTAGTTACTGTGCTCCCACAGGGGGAGTACTGCTCAGCCAGAAGCCTGGCTCATGACTGGTGAATGCAACATCCACAGGCAGCACTAAGGATGTCCAACCACCAGCTAAGGCCCACTCCCCAGAGGGAGCAGACCTAAGCCGTCAGTTGGACATTCCTTGAGGGGTCCCAGACTGCAAGAGTGTGCAGGCAGGGTTCAGGGACCTCTCCTTTCAAGTGCACGATTTTTGTGCACCAGGCCTCTAGTAAATCATAATATCACACATATATAATGATATTATTTTGTGTGTGTGTGTGTGTACATTCGACTGCTCACTATGATGTGTGCTGACCACCAGGAGGCAGCATGGAACATGGTGGGGGTAGGGGATGCGATGCTGGCAGCAGGTGGCAGTGGAGGTGCTGCCAGCCCTGATGGGCCCTGATGTGAGCAGGACCACAGCAGGATGGTGGAGCAGGTGAGCGAACAGTACCAGGACAAGGCAGGTGTGAACAGGGCCAGATCACCACATGAATCGCCCTGCAGTGGCAGTGATGGGGTCAGGGCCACTGCCCAGCTCCCAGACACTGAGGGAGCCAGGCGGGTGCCCAATGATGCAGGCAGAGGGGGGTGTGTGGGGACCTGGGGGCCCAGGTGCTGCCCAGGGCTCAGAGGTCAGCTGGGACCTGCCCTTTCATGCCAGACACTCAGGGTTCAATCTCCCACCAGGACTTGGGACCACAACCATGCACAGGGCCTCTAGTTAATAAATAATATGATAATAAAGTCTGTGTTTCTTGTCCTCAAAACTATAAAACTTCTTTTGCCCCACCTTGTATATAAAATCATGGACTAGAAATGGTGATGTATATAATAAATGTTTGTTATTTCGTACTAATGATTCCCCAGATCGTTGATCCCTAATAATACAACCCTAATGTTCCATTATTTTTTACAAACTATTGCCATTGTTTTTTTTTTAATTGGCCTTCCTACTTATCATCTATAATACATGTTAGCACTAATTTTTGGAAACTTTAACCGTAACATGAGATTCTGATCCTTAAAATCTTTGATACTCTATTGCATGCAGAGTTATACGCAAGTTTTTTTTCATGGCCCCAAAGACCCCACATTATCTGAACAGCTACAGACTATGGACTGCTATACCTCTGAAATGTGATTTTTGGACTGGAAAGGTGTGGTATTTCCTTTGGCAGGATGGTCTCCCAGGTTCTTGTCCAGTGGAGTCGAAGAATAAAACCACGGACAAAAGGTGGTATAGCATAGGTGGAAATTTACTGAAGAACAAGTACAGACTCCCACATGGGGAGGGAGAGAGAGTCGTGCTGAGTTCCTTTCTCCATGGTTCATATAGACTGCAGATCTGTGTGCCTTGATATCCCCTCAAATTGGTCACTATGCCCTCCTGACTTGGTCACTATAGCAACTCCTGAGCTCGAAGGTTGAACCTCATGGGGAGAGGTGAGGCTCTCCTCCTCCCCTTCCTCATTGTTTCCCTGTTCCCTCTGGGCTTGCTTCCTCCTTCCCTTTATTCTGGAAATGTGTGCATTTGCTACCCCAGCCCCCCATCACATGGAAATGTAACTTCTGCTGCCCCTTTGCCTTACGGAAATATACCCTTTTGCAATTCTGTAGACCTGTGTTTTTTCCACGGACTACTTAATTTTTTAAATTTCCTAAACCTGCCTGTTTCACCCCTAAAAACTCTTTTTACCTCCACTGATATATATGACTTTCCATATTCTCCTGAGTCCCCACACAGAATATTCTTAAACACATCAAACTTTTGCAATTTAAGGTCATTGCACTCAGCTGCTTCCTCTTTTTCTAGCACTATTCCTCTGTCTGAATTACTTGTTATCTGTTCAAAGAGCGTTGCACCTTTGTAAAATTGTCCCATTCAAATCATTGTGTTACTTTTTTCTCCATTGTTTTTGTCACGGTCATACAATGTTCACTTTTATTTATTATTATTATCTGCTTCTTGTAATATTCTGGGGAACAGGAACCTTATCATGCCGCCTGTTGCCCCACCTCTGTGTTCCAGGGACTAGAATAGTGCCCGCCACATAATATATGTACTTACTGAAAAGCTGACTAAATCTGAGCTGGTGTTATGATTAACAGGCTATCCATTGGACAAGTGCCTGTCCTGATTAATTGGCAGAATAAGTTAAATTGAAACTGAAAATTAAGGCCCCCCAAAACAGGAGGGATACTTTGGTTTGGATCAATAATCCAATGGGAGCCTTCTGAGTAATATAACGGTGTCCTTGTTGGTTTTATTTATTAGGTACTGACTGTGAGGGCAGCAGACCATATACCAGTGACATTATTGCTTCCAACTTCCCTGCCTTCCTTGATTTGACATTGTTACAAGTGGGAAGAGAGAGAAGAAAAGGATGAGGAGCAGTAGTTAAAAAGAAGGAAAACAAGGACGGGCTGAGAGCTAAAATGTGTTGAGGAAGGAAATATTGCCTATGGGACGTGCCCACCTATTTGCAAGTTTACCATTTGCCCTGAGGTTAGGATACTTATCAGATGAAATACAGCTGAAACTGAATTTTCTCTGTGACTAACCTTCAGGGGAGAGTTTCTCTGTGTTCTTAGTTACTGTTATTATTCAACTTGACTTCTTCTCAAGACATCTTATTTTCTGACTCAAAATTTTCTCAGCCTTTCAGTGCACAAAAGAGTTTCTGGAATTAAATAGACAAGATTCGTGGGAGAGCCCACAGCTAATTTAAGTACAGTATGTGGAACTTTATCATTCTTGGTTTTTTTTTTTTTCTTTTCTCAAACTAATAATACTAGGTCATGATGAAGGAAATCTCCTATATCGATCTCAGATATACTCATATTTTTTGAAACCAGGGGAAATATCTGCATAAGAGAATTACTGTCCAGCTACAATTGCCAAGTTAGCACAGATAATTGCTGAACTTACCAGTTGTAGCAAATTATATTTTTAAAGTAGTGATTTTTCTGTTTTATGCACAGAGTAAATGTGTAGGTCATGCTCACATAATGTTCAAGAAAATTCTAATCAATTAAAATAATGATAAGAAAATAATGATCTGAATTTTGAACTTTCTTTAAGAACTGTAACATGTAAATAGATTAGTGTTTAACTAAAATTAAATCAGCCGTTTAATATTAACTCTAATTAAATGATCTTGAGAAATTGTATGACTTTACAAAATGCCTTCTGAGAAGCAAGCCATGTGATGAGTTGATAAGATTGCTAGCATGATGGGTTAATGCACTAGATGGCACTAATTGTGTGCCTTTCATGTGTTATAAAATCAAATTTAGTGTGACAAAAGAAAGTACCTCACACTTGAAATGTTTTTATCAGGTATACTTTATAAAATTTTTTTGATATGTTATTTGTAATTTCTCATTACAGCTTTTTAGATCACCGGGGAAAAAAAGAATTAATTATAGTCACTTTGATATGAAGTGAAAATCAAATTGAAAAATATAATTCCTGTATTTTTTTTTTTTTTTTACCTGAAGAAACTAATTTACTCCAGGCAAGATGCAAAAGTATTCCAGTACAGAGGATTAAGCAATTCAATTCAAGTGAAAAGTTCTGTACCAATTACATGGTTTTCCATGAACTTTACTTATCAAAAAGATTAAAGTCTCAGAAAATAAATAAATTCTTCAGATTTTCTAAACAAAGTCTAAACCTTAGAGCATAATAGAAATTCTGTGCTCTGCAGAATTATTGCCTTGTGGTTTTTAAATACACAAATGAGAAAAGAGAGATGGGAATAAAGTCTTGTTACTTAAGAACAAAGCAGGACTATAAGAAAAGACTATTTTCAAAATAAGCAGTTTTCAATTAAGTTGCCTGGTATTTAAAAACAAACAACTGTTGTTGTACTAAAGAGGAGGAAGGAAGCCCTGGTTAGTTTGACTCACTGGATAGAGCATTGGCCTGCAGACCAAAAGGTCCTGGATTCAATTCCAGGAGCAGGGCACGTACCTTGGTTGCAGGGTCGTCCCAGGCCCTGGCCCTGGTCAGGGTGTATGCAGGAGGCAAGCAATTGATATGTTTCACTCACATACATGTTTCTCTAAATTCAATGGAAAATAGCCTAGGATAAGGATTTGAAAAAAAAAAAAATAAGAGGAAGGAAAATCAATACAATTGATATATACCTACTTTAAAATATGTAACATATTGATGTTAGGGTCTCTGAGTTAATTACAAATCCATTTGGTTTATTTAGATTTTGATATAATTTAAAATTTTCCGTCAAACAGAAACAGTACCTGTTAAGAGTAAATACTCTTTGTCTAATGCGGTCGTTGCCGCACTGAGTATGAAAAATGGGAGCCCATGTGTCAGTGACTGCAATTTAGAAATCATTGTGCAGTTTTCTAAGTCTTTGATCTTCCAGACGTTTATAAACTAATAATTGAGAAAAACTGAATGCACATAATGGCATGAAATATATGAACTCCAGATAGTTAAGAAAACACATAATAATAATAGTCCAGTCTTATCCACAGGGGATACATTCCAGAACCCCCAGTAGATGCCTAAAACTTGGATAGTACTGAACCCTATATATACTTATTTTCCCATACACATATAACTATGATAAAGTTCAAATTTATAAGTAAGGCACAGGTATGGGATTAGCATGGAACAGACTGAGGAATCTCAGAGGGAAGGAAGGAGGTGGGTGGTGGGGTGGGAGAGAGATTAGCTGGCGAATTAATGATATATATTCATATCCAATGGACTCAGAGAGTAGTTTAGTGAAGGCCTGGATCAATGGAAAAGAAAGGGGGGACATCTGTAATACTTTCAACAAGAAAGATAAATTTAAAAACATACCCTTAGTATACCCTTAGGTTTGAAAAGATCAATAAAACTTGACATGAAGAGAAAAACATACCCTATTTTCCGGCATATAAAATGACTTTTTAATCCAGGAAAATCTTCTCAAAAGTGGGGGTTGTCTTATATGCTGGGGGTCGTCTTATAGGGCGGGTGCTGAAACTTCCAAGCCAGACTGGAAACTCTGTGGTCACCACATATGATGGGAGGAGCTCAGAAACGGCCGCACTCCATTCATTTCAATGGAGTCGGACAGAGACTGCAAGTGTCTCCGGTCGGCTCCTTTTTGTGCCGCATACGGTCTCCGTCCGGACTTTTAACCCAGGAAAATCTTCTCAAAAGTTGGGGGTCATCTTATACGCCAGAAAAATATGGTAACTAACAATAAAATAAAACAGTTATATAGCATTAGAGTGTAATAAAAGTTATGTGACCTTTCTCTCTCTGTCTCTGATAATGAGGAGGAAGGCTGGTTCTGCAAGGCCATTAAACCAAACAAAGCCCTGTCCCCTGGTAGGTAAGGCAAGAGAACCTTGTTTTTGAGCCCTGTATCTGGGGGAAGGGTAGATGAAAAGAATTCTCCCTTCAGGGCCTTGGGGGGAGGGAGTATATTTGCAAATCAATGAACTCGAGGGGCACCTATAAAGCAAGGTTCTCGAGTGCTACCCCCACTCTGATTTGGATTAATCCCTGAGTCCACGCGTGTATTAAAGCTGTGATTTCTCCACCTCTTCAAAGCATCGCTTAGTTTTTGTAGTCTTTCTGCAACATTTGGTTCCCTGGCCTGGAAACCAATCGAAGCTGGCTCTTGCCTCCTGTTAGAAGACTGGGTTAGGGGCCCGGGGGCGCAGGACAGACCTCCGAAAGCATGCCCTGCTGATTTTAGCAGAATTAAACGGGGGGAACTCCAGCGCTCCCAGACCTCAGCCCAGGACCCGGCCGGCACCTGAAGTGCGTGGACAAACACTTCTGGACCTTCTGGACTTGTCTGTAAGTAGGGCCCGTCTGATTAACCAGCCTACTCCCAGTGAGTAGAAGGAGGGAACTGATCACCCCCTCATTCAGGTCAGGAAATTCTGAGTGGTTACCCGGTGAGAGCAGGCCCATTCAGGTCAGGAAATTCTGAGCGAGTACCCGGTGAGAGTGGGCCCCTCAGGTCAGGAATTAGAAGTTGGGTAAAATGTATTTTAAACTCTGAATGAATGTCTCTAGTCACCGATCATCATAGGGTCGGGACAATGTATGTTCATTTGTTTAAACTAGCAGTTTATTTTACCAGGAAACGGCTTTTTGGCTCCGGCCAGGAATGTGGTTAATTTGCATTTGAATACCTTTGCATTTGAATACCTTAGGCCCTGTCTTCTGGGGCTTCTCAGTACTGAGAATGTGTGTGAAAAGATGAGAGTTTTGATCTAGATTTTCCCTTTGTAAAAATGTATTGTTTAATGTACATTATTTTGAGTCCTGTCTCATTAAGTCATGTAATATA
>PVJC01047980.1:0-12710 GCA_004026665.1 Murina feae | reverse complement strand
TTGGACCCCCTTGGGGCAGGTGGGCCGGACCCCACCCGTGCACAAATTTGTGCACCGGGACTCTAGTAATACCATAATTCTGTTACATTATAAAATAAACAGGATAACACAAGATTTATGTAAGATACATAACTTTCAGTTTAGAATTTTATATCAAATTTCAGGTCCTACAACTTAAAAATGAACTTTGATATAGTAAGTTAATTAAATTTCAAAGCTCCATATATCTGCAGGGGAGAGGTAGAATATTAAGTGATTTTACATGCCTATGTTGTTTTATTTTTGTGTTTATGTGAAATCTGTAATGCTTTGGGTAGTTTTGATAAACTAGTACTCATGCCATTTTGAAGATCTGCTTCTCTTTAATAGACTCTAGTATATTACAGTTGTCTCATACTGTACTGAGTTTTTTCTTGTGTAACTTTGAAGTCCTCAGGATGTCTAAAACTCTTTTCTTGTAATGGGTTGATGAAAACAGAAAGAATGGAATTAATAATGATGATGATAAAACAAATTTTTGAAACAGAAAAATAGTAGACATGTGGGAAAAAACAGGAGAGGGAAGGTGTGGGCTTAGTGAGTTTATGCAAAACAAAGTATGGCAATGAATGGTATTCCCAATGGCAGTTTCCTGAGGGCAAGACTTTTTGTCTACTTTATTTATTGGTCTTTCTCTAATGACTGGAAGAGGGCTTGGCACCTAGTAGGTATATAATAAAAATTTTTTTTTTTTTTTTTTTTTTATTGAAGAAAGGAAGGCATGAAAGGTATGAGACTTAGATTTTATGTCTTCTGTCTCACAAGCTGCTCAGGACTTTGATCACAATTAGTCTTTTTTTTTTTTTTTTTGAACTGTTGCTTGCCAAGTTGATTTATCTACTTCTGCTACTTACCTATATTTCATAGTTTCAAAGTGTCATTTATTACTCATTAGTTGAACAGATATTTTTTGAGCATCTAATGTATTCTAAGCAGCATAACATTAAAAAGTAACTAGAGCTTATCTATTTTGAGAAATGGATCATACATGGGTATTAAATAATAATTTAGAATATTATATTGTTACATGCAATATGAGAGGCTGGCACAAGCAGTAAATACCTGGTTTCAGAAAATGCTGATTTGGTGAAGTCAGAGAAAGGATTCATAGACTTTCAATAGATAAAGAGGGGGAGGAAGGAATTCTGGAAGAAATGGCACAGCATAACCTGGATAAATCACTAGGATTATTTTAGAAGTGTAGTAGATCAGCCTGGTAGGTGAGTAAACAGAGGGCTAATTGTGGGTATTTCAGTGTTAGACCAAGCAGACAGGTGATCCAACACATTGAGCATATTCCATTCTGAGGGAGATTCCTACACCTCCTTCAGGATTCTGTCCTTGGTACACTCTCCTCTGTTGTTTATTAAGACCTCTTGAATTTTCTTCTTTCCTTAATAATCTTTGTAGTTCCTGCTTTTTCTCTCTCTCTCTCTCTCTCTCTCTCTCTCTCTCTCTCTCTCTCTCTCTCTCTCTTAAATCCTTACCTAGGGATATTTTTCCCATTGATTTTTAAAGAGAGAGTGGAAGGGAAGGAGGTAAGGGAAAGAGAGAGAGAAATATCAATTGGTTGCTTCCAGCACACACACCCCACTGACCTGGCCTGGGATCAAACCAGCAACTGAGGTATGTGCCCTTAACCTGAGACCCTTGGGTAAGCAGGCAGAGGCTATAAAGGGCTCCTGCTTATCTCTTGAACTCTTTCCCCATACATTGTCTTGCTAAGTGATGCCACTCACTTTAAAAATATCCTGTCAACCTATGAATCAGGAGGTCATAGTTGGATTCCTGGAGCATGTAGAAGGCAGCTGATCAATGATTCTCTCTCATCATTGATATTTCTATCTTCTTCTCCCTCTCTGAAATCAAATCAATAATTTTTTAAAATTATTTTCTCTTTAATATGGCACACTACATGTATTATAGGTTGGGCAAGGAATTAAAGTTAATGCTCAGCAGAGCATTCCTCTCAGGAGCAATATTTCGCACCGTGATACCAAAGGTTTTGCACCCAAGCTTCACAAATTCATATAAACCCACTCACTCAGTAAACATTGAACACCTATTATGTAACAGTCACTCAAGGACAAAAGGGTGACATTTTCCCTGCCCTTGAGTTGCTCACTGTTGATAATTTGTTCTTTGATAAGCAACAGTCTGTTGTAGTTTCAAAAAGAAAAATACTAAATTGAGCTTCGTGAACTGCGCTTAATCTTCTAGCTTTTAAGTCTTTCCCGCATAGTCCAAACAATGCAGTTGTATGGAAGAAATACACATGCATACACTTTATGAGGCTAACATGAATGTGAAATATTTTAAATTAATTTACAAATCTGTTGTTTACCAGTACTGTCTGATGGTACACACACCAATTTTGGAGGAGGTGGGTGTGGTGACAGCCAAATGCTATTGTTCACAGAATTTTCAGTGCTTATTACATAATTACATTGAATGCCATATGGCGTTTTAGTTCACCTCATTAAATTACTAGGAGTTTGTACTTATTTTTTGTTATTTTTAGTGCATTTCAGTAGCACTATTTACTGTTATAGAAACCTTAGATATTTTTCATTAAAAGTTATTCTTCAAGATGGAAATAATTCATGGAATATAACATCCTGAGTTTTCCAGAAATAAACCGCATGTGAATTCTAAATGGTGACTACATGATAGTATAAATACTATATAGTCCTTCAAATAAAGAAATTAAGAGTAACTTACTGTACATGGCAACAAAGAAATAACTGAAATTACTTTTTTCAAGGACATTTTGTTTTTAAAATTACCTCTACTGGTTTGGTACATTAGTCTCTTTTCCCTCCCTACAACTCTAACATTGTTTCTAATAGTTTTCCAAAGAGCTGCTACTAAATTCTGTATAATTTGTAACTTTGCCTCGCTGCAGTGGCTCAGTGGTTCAGCAAGCATCAACTCTTGAACCAGGAGGTCACAGTTCAATTCCCAGTCAGGGCACATGCCTGGGTTGTGGGCTTGATCCCCAGTAGGAGACGAGCAGGAGGCAGCTGATCAAGGATCTCTCTCATCGTTCATGTTTCTATCTCTCCTCTCTTCCTCTTTGAAACCAATAAAATATATATATATTTAAATAATAAATAAAGCTTGTAACTTTAAAAATTGTAATTGGCTTTAATGAATGAAAATCTTTCTGAAATAAATTACATATTGTGCCTATATACATACCTCAAAATTTATTGGGAATATGATTTAGCCTTCTCTTTAACTTGGTTTTTCTTGTGAATGCCTAATTTTAAATTATGTGGTGGATACCTTGGATGCTATTGAGAAGAGTAGGGTTTTTACCCTTTCACAAGATGGCCACAGATTATTCTCCTGTGTGAGTTCTTTTGATACTTTTATATAGTTCTTCACTACCCTCAGCAGTTATCATTTTGACATGTTGATTGTGTTACTGTCTGTTGCAGTCTTTTCTTTGTTCTGAGTTAGTGTTTTTAATTTCCTGTGAACTAGGAAACTGCTTTTAAAATTCTATTAGAACGAATAACGTGTAAAAGAAGACTGAATTGACTGAGTGAAGGTCTAATGGGCTCGCCTGTGAGTCAAGTGCCCAGAGTTCTCATGGTTGGCCTTGTGACATCTGTTTTCGTTGCTGAGATGCTTTTTTTTTCTTTCTGATTTCCTGGATCTGGTTAGAGCAGATGTAACTGTATGAGAAAATAGAAAATACGTAGACTATGTCATTTTAGAGCCCTTCTTTTGGGTCACTCTGTCCTTGTTAACATGATGATACACTTCTGTCATCTCTCTGAAACTTAGATAGATGATTAGGTATTACTAATTAAATTCCCTGACATGTTTCCAAGTGCTTTGCTGTGAAACTAAGTTATACAACTAAATGAACTCTGTTAGGCTGTTGATTGCCAAAGCTTGTTTCTCTGCTCTTTATTCAAATTTCCATCATGGATGAAACCTGCAGTTTCAAAATCAGTTGAGTGTTGACAACATATTAAGGTATTCTGTAGTCAGTCCCAGGGTACATTTATTAAATCTTCAATATATATTATAGAATACCTTGTCAGGCGTTGTTCTAGGGACTATGCCTACAGTGAATAAGAAAAGACAAGGGTCTCTGTGTTTATGGGGCTTATATGGTACTTAGTCATTGTCAAACTGTTAGGTATGTATACAAGTCACCTGACAACTTTATTAAAAACGTTGATTCCAAGGCCAGGCTCCCAGAGTTTTTGACTCAGTAAGTCTTGAATTGGGACTAGAAATATGCAGTTAACAGGTAACCCAATAATTCCTCGGCACATTTTAAGAACTATTAGTCTGGCTGATAAGGAATTCTTTTCTTTTCTTTTTTCTTAATTTTTTTTTACATATTTTTATTGATTTCAGAGAAGAAAAGATATAATCCTCAGTGAGAGAGAATCTTTGATCAGCTGCCTCCTGGAGATCAAGCCCACAACCCAGGCATGTGCTCTTGACCAAGATCAAACTTGGAACCCTTCAGTTTGCAGGCCGACTCTCTATATCCACTGAGCCAAACTGGCTAGGGCCAGGAATTCTTAATAAGGAGATGGAGTTTTCAAATAATTTATTGACAAGAACAATATAATGCTATATTTAACCTGATTGCTATTTCATCTGTCATCAAAACTATCTCAAAAGTATTTTTTAAATCACTGGTGTATGTTTCTACTTACACTGGAATCTCAGTTTTAGACTTAATTAGTCCCGAAAGACTGAGAAGCAATTTGTTCAAAAACTGAATCATTTTTTAAAAAATATATTTTATTGATTTTCACAAAGAGGAAGGGAGAAGGATAGAGAGTTAGAAACATCAATGAGAAAGAAACATCAACCAGCTGCCTCTTGCACACTCCCTACTGGGGATGTACCCACAACCAAGGTACATGCCCTTGACCAGAATCGAACCTGGGACCCTTCAGTCTGTAGGCCGACGCTCTATCCACTGAGCCAAACCGGTCAGGGCCTGAATCATTTTTTCCATTGCAAATATCAACTGAATTAATCCATTTCAGACCCCTAAATGATTCCCTGTTTTAACCTTTCTTATATACAGTACATGTCTAATGCACTGCTTAATCTATAATACTTCTTTTCTTAAATTTATTGAAACAACCCCTACAAGCCTTAAAGGAACACTTTCAGCACTTGTTCCAGGGGTGCAGCATCTTTGCTTTTTCACATATCACTATCTCCAAAATGCTGTCACCAGCTAACTGCTTTTCCTTTATTCAAAGCAACAACAGTTTTTCTGCCTCTTTCATTGCCTATGATCATTGTTTTATGAATACTTCATACCATTATCAACATCAGCACACTTGATGGTCTGTTTATGTTTTAAAATTGTGCTAATTATCCACTTCACCAACAACAGAAGCAAAAAAAAACAAAAACAAAAACAAAAATATTCACAGCACAATTTCCTTGAGATGTTAACAATATAATGTGAGTACACTGACTCGTATCCTCTCCTTTGTTTGTGGCCTCAGAGACACTTTTGTCTTGATGGATGTATCAGCATGAAAGGGTTGTCAGATCTAGAACTCAAATTTTGTTCAAAAACACATTTTTCCCCATGAACAACTTGCTCAAGAACCAGATTGTTCTACATGGGAGATGTTCAAGATCATGGTTCGACTCTATTACCTTTGTGTGAAGATAAAATGCCTGAAATCTATGATTAAATGTAAATATGGTAGTTTTTTTATCTCTTATACGTGTGCCACCAACAATTTTCTATTAGAATAACATTGGATTATGACCTGCTATCTCCCAAAGACAGCAGTTATTAGAGAGTTACAGTAAAGGTAGAGCATGTCCACTCAATGACTTACTTAAAAGTAAAGTGTCATTGAATGCATCTTGAAGTGTATACAAGAAATTGTGTCCTTGGTTGCCTCCAGGGAGAGGATCTGGATGTCTGGAGGAAAATTATATACCACTAGAGGCCCTATGCATGGATTTGTGCACCAGTGAAATCATCCTGGCCTGTGGGTTGGGGCTGAAACGGCTCTCCAACATTCCTGACGGGTCCCGGATTGTGAGAGGTTGCAGCCAGGCCGAGGGACCTCACCAGTGCACAATCAGGGCTAGCAAGGGACGCAGGAGATTGGCCAGCTGGGAAGGGATTGCAGGAGGGCTCCAGGACATGTCCAGCCCATCCCTATCAGCCAGACCCCAGCAGCAAGCTAACCTACTGGTTGGAGCATCTGCCCCCTGGTGGTCAGTGCACGTCATAGTGACTGGTCAACTGGTTGACTGTCTGCCACCTAGTGGTCAGTGCACGTCATAGTGAGCTGATGAGCAGCCTTAGCATATCCTATGTAATAAAAGCTTAATATGCTAAGTGTCCATCATCTGGTCAGCCATTCAACCAATCAAAGTGTTATATGCTAAGGCCACTCAACCACTCGCTATGATATGCACTGACCACCAGTGGCCAGACACTCGGACCGGTAGGTTAGCTTGCTGCTGTGGTCTGGCCAATCAGGACTGAGCAAGATAGGCCGGACACACCCTGGAGCCCTCCTGCAACCCCTCCCTGGCTGGCCAACCTCCTGAGTCTCTCCCCGACCCTGATCCTGCACCAGAGGGGTCCCTTAGCCTGGCCTGTGCCCTCTTGCAATCCAGGCTGTAGGAACCCTGTCCCCCAAGTGCATGAATTTTGTTCACTAGGCCTCTAGTCATTAGCATATTATGCTTTGATTGGATGACAGACAACCAGACATTTAGCATATTAGGCTTTTATTATATAGGATGTGACCAGATTACCTAATCAAAAATAATTTTTTAATATATGTCATGTTGTAACCATAACTCTAAAAGTATACCGTTGGTTACCATCCATTCAGATGTCTCAAGCCTGCCTTGCTTTTTGACACCTTTCCCTGTCAGCATATTCTAGAACAGGGTAACGACTGGCCTATAGGCCAAATAAGACCCTCAAAATCATTTGGTCTGGCCCTGCCAAGGCATTAGGGGTAAGTTAATTAAATGTTTGACCAAATATAGCAGGCTAATTTTTACGTTGATAATTTTATATGACCTGCAAGTGATTTTTTTTTATTTATTGTTCAGATTGTTACAGATGTTCTCTTTTTTTTTTAAACCTCATAGCTCCCCTCCACCTGGTCCCCCCCCTCGCCCCGTGCCCTGACCCCTCCCCCAACTATCTTCATCCATAGATGTAAGATTTTTGTCTATTCTCTTCCCATACCCTTCATGTTCCCTTCCCCCTGAGAATTATCAGTCCATTCCCTTTCTATTCCCTTACTTATATTCTATTCACCAGTTTATTCTATTCATCAGATATTTCTATTGACTTATTCTGTTCACTTGTTGATAGATATGTATTTGTTGTCACTTTGTTGTTCATACTTTTTATATTTACCTTCTTCCTCTTCTTCTTAAAGAATGCCCTTCAGCATTTCAAATAATCCTGGTTTGGTAGTGATGTACTCCTTTAGCTTTTTCTTGTCTGTGAAGCTCTTTATCTGTCCATCAATTTTACATGATAGCCTTGCTGGGTAGAGTAATCTTGGTTGTAGGTTCCTGCTATTCATGACTTTGAATATTTCTTGCCATTCCCTTCTGGCCTGCATGGTTTCTGTTGAGAAATCAGCTGACAGTCGTATGGGTGGGTACTCCCTTGTAGGTAACTAACTGGTTTTCTCTTGCTGCTTTTAATATTCTCTCTTTGTCTTTTGCCCTTGGCATTTTAATTATGATGTGTCTTGGTGTGGTCCTCCTTGGGTTCCCTTTGATTGGGGTCCTCTGTGCTTCCTGGACTTGTAAGTCTATTTCTTTCACCAGGTAGGGGAAGTTTTCTGTCATTATTTCTTCAAATATGTTTTCAATATCTTGCTCTCTCTCTTCTTCTGGCACCCCTATAATTCTGATGTTGGTACACTTAAAGTTGTCCCAGTTGCTCCTTACACTATCTTCATACTTTTGGATTCTTTTTTCTTTTTTCTCTTCCAGTTGGGTGCTTTTTCTTTTTCATGTTTCAAATCTTTGACTCGATTATTGCAAACCTCTAGTCTGGTGATGAATATCTGTATAATATTACTAAGTTTTTCGGCGGATTCTAGAAAATTCTTGAAAAACCTTAAAAGCATAGTTCTGAACTCTATATCCAGTAGTTTTCTTTCCTCCATTTCTGTCATTTGTGGTCTGTTTCTTTGTCTCTGCATTTTTCCTGCGTTGATGGAGTGGCTTTCTGCACTATAGGGCCCAGTGATTCAGCCTCCCCAATCACCTGGGGTGGACACTCTTGTTTTATGCCTTTGAAGGCTGGGTGCACAGTCTTGTTGCAGTTATCACTGGGAGGTGTCACTGGGAGGAAAATGCAAGTGATGTTATAAATATCCAAATGGCCCTTCACAGAAAAAAGGTTCCCCACCCTGTTCTAGAAGGTGGAGCTTTTCCTCATGTAAGTATATTATTTGAATATCTCTTACCTTAATCAGAAGTTTGTGATACCACTTGATTATAAATTTCATTCTTACACATCATAAAGTCTGTTTCTAAGCAGTCTCTTCTATTTCATCTTTCTTATTTTATACCAGAAATGTACTTTTTTAATTATTGTGACTTAACATTTTAATGCCTAGAATATTATGGTCCCCATTATTATTGTTCTTTAACGTTTTTTTCTTAATTTGTCTTACGTGTTTAGTCTTCCATGTAAATTTTAGAACAGTTTTTTTAATTCAAAATATTTCAGTAAAAATTTATTTTTTAATAAAATTATTTAGAAAGAATTAATTATCTTCTTAGTATATTTAATCTCATTCAGCAATAGTTATTCTCTCCATTTACTTAGGCTTTTTTATATCTTTTAGTTAACAGTGTGTAGTTTTCTTCATATAGGGGTGAACATTTTTAGTAAGGATTGCTTTATGTATTTATATTTTTATTGATACTATAAAGTTTTTCCTTTAAAAATTACTTATATAGCTGGAATATAGGAAAGCTGCTTTTGTACATTTGCACTGTTTCTAACCGATCATTGTTCAGTTGTTTCTCTTTTTTTAAGTATCTAATCTAATAAATGAGTAATATGCAAATTAACCATCACTCTGCGACACCTAAGCCACGCTCACCAGCCAATCAGAGCGGCTGTATGCAAATTAACCCAGCCAAGATGGTGGCCGGCAGCCATGGAGCTAGAGCAAACAGGAGGCTTCCGTTGCACCAGTGGTGGAATTGAAACTGCCTGGTTAGGCCGGCCGGGCCTCTGCTCAAGGCAACAGTGTTCAATTATAGAAACCACGGAGCTGAAGCAAACAGGAGGCTTCTAGGCAACAAAGTTTCAATTATAGAAGATAAATAAACTCCAGAATCCTGATTCCAGCCATCCTCACTGGGACATTGGGTCAATGGGAGCTGTGAGCAGCCTGAAAACGGCCCTCAGCCCCTCCCCCAAGCTGGCCAGGCACTCCAGTAGGGACCCGAACCCTGAAAGGACTGTGGGCAGCCTGAAAGCAGCCCATAGCCCCACACCCAGGCTGGCCACACCCCCATGGGGTTAGGGTCCCTACTGGGGGTCTTGGCCAGCCTGCAAATAGCCATCAGCCCCTCACCCAGGCTGGCCAGGCACGCCAGCAAGTGGACATCCCCTGCAAAAATTTATGCACTCGGGGGGGGGTTCCCTCAGCCTGGTCTGTGCCCTCTTGCGGTCTGGGACCCCTGGGGGGATGTCCACCTGCTGGTTTGCCTGGCCTGCCTGGGTGAAGGGCTGAGGGCCATTTTCAGGTTACCCACAGTCCCTTCAGGGTTGGGGTCTTACTGGGGTACCTAGTCAGCCTGAGTGAGGGGCTGAGGGTCATTTTCAGGCTTCCCACAGCTCCCATTGATCCAACGTCCCAGCGAGACTGGCTGGAATCAGGTTTCTGGGGCTTATATATCTTCTATAATTGAAACTTTGTTACCTTGAGCGGAGGCCTAGGCAGGTAACGAAGTCTCCTGTTTGCTTCAACTCTTTGGCTTCTATAATTGAAACATTGTTGCCATGAGCAGAGGCCCAGCCAGCCTAGGCAGGCAGTTGCAATGGAAGCCTCCTGTTTGCTCTAGCTCCGTGGCTGCCAGCCTCCATCTTGGCTGGGCTAATTTGCATACAGCTGCTCTGATTGGCTGGGGTGTGGCTTGGTGGGCGTGGCTTAGGTGTCTTGGAGTGATGGTTAATTTGCATATTACTCTTTTATTAGTGTAGATGATCACCTGGGGAGCATAAGCCTGATTGCTTCACCAGGAAATTACAACTTTATATACTCCCTCAGGGAACCACCTGAGTTTCTATGCCACATGTGTAATAGGAGTGCCAGCATGGCTACCATAGAAGCCTCTCAGTCTAGTATGAGAAAGAATGGATGTGTTAGGGGGTGGACCCATTAGAAGCCTGTGAAAGCTTGGGAAGTTAATTGGTTATTTTAAAAAGTTCCTGGTCCTTTCCAAGCCCATGATAATATAATCCCAGGGAACAAAGCCTTTCTCCTTTGCCTAGTAACGCACAAAGCCATATAGGTCTAGTGGCCACCTGGGGCCCACAGCAGACCATGTGGACGCCAAAGGACTAAGCATTAATATGAATTAGAAACTCTGTACACTGGCCTTTGTTTTGGCCTTGGTGAAGACAAGATGGAAATTTTTCCATGGTGGGACAGATAGAGATGGAACAAAGGGGCAGCCTTCAATTTCCATCCCAGTAAATCTTGCTACACCATAATCTCCCATGCACGGGTCTGTGGAAGCTTTTCTTGTGATCCCATGAAGGAACATGATTTCCCCTGGCAGCATCTTGATATAAATGTGTGTGTGTGTGTGTGTGTGTGTATTCATAGTTATCATTCTGTGAAAAATGTAAAATAAAACTGTGTCCTTAAGTTCCTGAAATTACTTATTAAAGATAGAGAATAACTTAAAAATATGTATATTCAGTTTGGGTTTATTGATTTCTCCACTGGGAAAATAATTCAGAAGCACTTAGGTTGTAAGGCTGGGCCTTTTTTCTAAAACAGATATATCAGGATTTCAAGGGTATATACATACGTGAAAATTTATCAAATTGTATACTTTAAGTATCCTCATTTAATTATATTTCAATAAAACTGTTTTAAGAAAACAGTATCACAAAACTTTTGCTTGAGGAAGTTCCCTCTCTAATAGTCTAGCCTTCATTTGCTTTCATTAAAGATCTCCATTATAGTGTTTGTTTGCTAATGGACTTCAAAATGAGTGTAAACCTGTTGTTAACACTACTCCCTGATAGGTAATAGACACTCTGAATGTATTAGGTGGGATATAATTGATTAACATATTGTATCTACTCAGTTTTCCTATAACATGATACTTGCAGCAATGACTTTTTGGGTAGCTATGGGCATACTATAAACTTCTAGGGAGAGCTGCAAGATAGATAAATGAAGTACCTGGGAAATGGAGCAATCAGCTAGGGAGTAAGAAATGGCTTTGCTGGGAAGGGGTGGCCCTGACCAGTTTTCTCAATGGTTAAAGCGTCAGCCCACAGACCAAAGGGACATGGATTCGATTCCTGGTCAAGGGCATGTACCTTGGTTGCTGTTCTATCCCCTGCCCTGGTTGGGGTGCATGTGGGAGGCAACCTACCAATGCATCTCTCTCACGTCAATGTTTCTCTCCCCTCTTCCTCCCTCCCTTCCAATCTCTCCCCCCCCCAAAAAAAGTGGAAAAATATATATCCTCAGGTGAGAATTTTTTTTTTAAAAGGAGTGAGAGCTAGAAAAGAAGGTAGCAAATTCCAAATATGATAAGGAGTCCTCAGAAGTTTTTCTTGCCCACTCCTCCACCAGCTTGTAGCTTTTTTATTTTGTTTTTTTCCACAGTACCTGACACTTGGTCTGGCTTATGTTAGGTCTCCAGAACCCTGTTGAGTTCATTGTCATATGTATAGTACTCACCATTCTGTACTTCAACTGCTACTCTGTAGCTTCTCTTCATCCCTAGTTTATTGTTCTCCCTGACACCAGTCTTTCCCTACCCTGGTTCATTCTCCTTATTGCTGCTGAATTAATCCTTATTTTAAAGTGAACTCTTTCCTGTAGTTCCCCTGTTTTAGCAACTAACTCTTAATAGTCTAGTCTAGTCTGTATGAGTTTTTATAGTCTGAACTAGAGAGAGGCCTGGTGCACGAATTTGTGCACAGGTGGGGTACCGAGGGGATGGGGGGAGGCAGAGACACAATCGGCCTGGGCTGGTGGTGGGACACCCTTGGCCCTTGTTGGCCCAGGATATGGATCAATCCTGCTGACTTTCCACTGGTTGTTGGGAGCCACCTTGCAGCCGTTTTTATATCCTTTCTTCCTTGTGGAGCATCCAGAGAAGGGAAGCCACCATGGTGCTCAAGGCTGACTTCCAGAAGGCCAGCAGTGCTGGTCCATTGGTGCCTGGCCTGTTCTCCAGAGACTGGACCTGCAGGATTACTGAGGGAGTAGTCTGCAGGTCCGACAGGCTGGTAACGGACTCGTTGGCTGCCAGGTTGAGTTTCACAGTGCCTGCCACTGTGGGAGGGCACTGATCATCGGGGGTAGCTCCTGCATTGAGCATCTGCCCCCTGGTGGTCAGTATGTGTCATATCAACCAGTCGTTCCCGTTGTTCAGTCGCTTAAGCTTTCATATATATA
>PVJC01047979.1:0-12711 GCA_004026665.1 Murina feae | reverse complement strand
AATATGAACAATAAATACATATCTATCAACCATCGTATCTAAAAATCTAAATAAATGAACAATGCCCTGACCAGTTTGGCTCAGTGGATAGAGCGTCAGCCTGCAGACTGAAAGGTCCCAGGTTCGATTCCAGTCAAGGGCATGTACCTTGGTTGTGGGCACATCTGCAGTAGGAGGTGTGCAGGAGGCAATTGATGTTTCTCTCTCATCAATGTTTCTATCTCTCTATCCAACTTCCAAACTCTTTTAACAAACAAACAAACAAACAAACAAAGAATCTAATGAACAAAATAAACTGATGAGTAACATAGAACCAGAGGCATGGAAACATGGAACACACTGATGAATCTCAGAGGGAAGAGAAGAAGTGGGTCGGGTGGAAAACAATTTAAGAAAGAACTTAAATACATATATGCATTAACTATGGACACAGGCAATAGGGTGGTGAAGGCCTGGGGTGGGGCAAGAACTGGGTGAAGGGGGAAAATGAAGGTAAAAAGGGGGACATCTGTAATACTCTCAACAATAAAGATTTTTAAGAAAGATTTTCAGTGGGGTTGGAATACCAAGTATTTATTTTGTTGACCTCAGGTTAAGCAAAAATTTAATTTTACCAGAGCCTCTCATTTCCATCATTCTCTGAGCATTCCAGTTCATTTAAATTTTGTACATGGACATACTGAATTGGTTTTTATTCTACCAGAGATCATTTGTAGTTGAGCTTCTTAGCCATAAAGTGCAGAGGGATTTTTTTGTCTTTAAAAGTGAATCTTTTCATTTAATATTATCCAATGCACTTAGAATTATTGAAGCTATTCTGATGGAGACTGTCATTCTGTATCAGTGACACATAAGAGAAGAGAATGCCCACCTGATAGGATCTTTCTTGGGGAAATCACTGTGTGTCATTCAGAAAACTGAAAGGTAAACTCCACTTGGATGGTGCCATTGTTTCTGCTTAAAACCATAAGATTGTCATAGTTAAAATTTTAGTTTAAGTTTAGACCTTGGATGCATAGTGACAAACTAATACTTTGGAGAAGCAATAATTGACTTACAGGTGGGTATTATTTTATTAATTTGTTTATTAGTTCTCATTTATATCCACTGGAAAATTTGGGTATTTTTCCTTCTTAAGGGATGGTTTCCCAGTAAAAGAATTATGATGGCGAGGCTACATGATATATTAAAGACTATGAATTTTGGATCAAGCAGATATGATCCAAAATGTGTGAGTAACTAAAACTCTTAAAATCTTGTTTTCCAAATTTGTAAAACTGTTATAACATCATAACCTACCTCATGAGGTTTTTGAATAGATTAATATTAGTGTATATAAAACATCAAGTAGATAGTATATAGTATTCAGTCAATGTTATTATTTGATTATGTTAGCTCTTAATGAAACACTAGCCACCACATAAATGATATGTTTTATGAGTGGAAAAATGTTTTTGTTCAAACATATTAGGATTGGGAAATCTTTGCTTCTGCAGAAATGAATTTATGAGAATTTCATTCATAGATTGTGTGTCTGGTTCTAATTTCAGTTCTTTTGAAAGGACATTGATAAGTCCTTCCTCCATTAAATTCTTAATATGAACTTCAAGGGCTTTTTCAGATTAAAATGTTGTTTCTATATTCTTTGTATTTAGCCTGAATTTTCTAATTTGGGGCTATGTGTTTTGTATCATTTCCTTTGGCTTTCAAAAGATCCTCCCTCTTTATGGGGGGGTCTCTTTGGTCAGTAATCATTCCTTTATCTCATAGCAAAAGTTTTGACAGGGTTGTCTATATTAATGGTCTTTTCTTCCTTGCTTTTTATTCTAACTTACAATGTCTCCACTTGGGCCTATATCCATACATTTTGCTAAAACTATCATTGACAGTGATTTCCATCTTACCAAATCCTTTGATTAATTCTCCATTTTATTTTACTCATATGATCTTGTTAACTATTCCCTATTTGAATCAATTATTTCTCTAATCTTTCATGCATCATAATTATCTGATATTTTCTTTTACTTATTGAACAGTATCCTCTGCTGGCGTTTTTATCTTCTCAGTCTCTAAGCCAATGTGTCTAATAGAAATATACCATGAGCCACATGTGATTTTAAGTGTACAAGTACTCAATTTCCACATTAAAAAAATAAAAAGAAACAGATAAAATTAATTTTAATAATATATTTTAATTAACCCAGTATATCCAAAATATTATTTCAACAAGTAATCAGTGTTAAATGAGATACTTTATATTCATATATATATACTAGGGGCCTGGTGCACAAAAATTTGTGCACTGTGCGGGGGTGGGGGGGCTCCCTCAGTCTGGCCTGTGCCCTCTTGCAGTCTGGGACCCCGTGGGGGATATCCACCTGCTGGAGTACCTGGCCAACCTGGGTGAGGAGCTGAAGGGTGTTTGCAGGGTGGTCAAGCCCCCACAGTGGGAACCCTCACCCCATGGGGGTGTGGCCAGCCTGGGTGAGGGGCTGAGGGCTGTTTTCAGGCTGCTCACAGCTCCCATTGATCCCAGGTCCCAGCAAGGCTGGCTGGAATCAGATTTCTGGAGTTTATTTATCTTCTATAATTGAAACATTGTTGCCTTGAGCAGAGGCCCAGCTGGCCTAGGCAGGCAGTTGCAACGGAAGCCTCTCGTTTGCTGTAGCTCAGTGGCTGCCGGCCTCCATCTTGGCTGGGTTAATACAACAGCTCTGATTGGCTGGGGGCGTGGCTTGGCTGGTGGGCGTGGCCTAGGTGTCTCAGGGTGGTGGTCAATTTGCATATTACTCTTTTATTAGATTAGATATATATTCATATATATATATATATATATATATATAAAGTTTTCATAATGTGGTGGGTATTTTACACTTAGAGTGCATCTCAATTTGGAGTAACATATTTCAGTAGCTACTATATTGGACAGGGCAGCTCTAAGTGTTGGAGCCTTTTATATTCTCTGTGTACAGACTTTCTGGGTGACCTGGGTGAGCATATATTACTTATATGCTGGTTCAGTCATTGAATAAGTATTTACTAGGTGCCTTATATGTGCCAGACTGCTGTGTTCTAAATACTAGGGGACTCAGTAGTGAACAAATTAGTCAGAAATACCCACCCTAAATAGAGTGAATTCTATAGTGAGAGGGAAGAGACAATAGACAAGATAACTGAGTTAATATTACTGCACAATAGAAGGTGCTATGGCAGGTACAGAGGAGTGTCAGAAAGTGGGAAGTGGAGTTAGAGAGTCAAAGAATCAGATGATGTAGGGCTATTGCGTACTATTGAAAAAACTTCCGCTTTTGCTACATGGAAATGGGGAACCATTAGAAGGCTCTAAGCAAAAGAATACATGCTATGACTCAAGCTGTGAAGATGGTTTTGGCTGCTGTTTTGAAAATGTACAATAGATCAGGGAGGAAGCAATGTGATCAGATATGGGGCTATGACAGCAGCTTTGATCTGTTACAGGGAAAGTGTTAAGAAGGTGTCACATTCTGAAAGAGCTTTAGGCCAGGCATAGAAATATGGAATCATCAACACATATTTACTTTGTCCAATAGGGAAGCCATTTGTCACATATAGTTATTTAAATGTAAAATAAAACAAAAATTCAGCTTCTTGGCAACACTAGGATAGCCTTGTTTCAAGTGCTGAATATCCACATGTGGTGAGTGGCTAGTGCATTGGACTTTGTGGCTACAGTGCATTTTCATCCTCAAAGAAAGTTCTGTTGGGCAGCATTGATGCAGATGACATTTAGAGCTCTGCCCTCCTGTCTCTCAAGTCAACTGCCTGCTAGATGCCCCCACTGAATAATTAGATTATTCTTATAGTCATATATGTCAAATAAGCATCGGATACAAAACATGGCCAGAGTTCTTGATTCCAGTCTGCAGCTCTCTGGTTCCCATTCCCCAGCCTGCTTTGATTTCATTTTTTTTTTTTTTTTTTTTTGCCATCTCAGTAAGTGGAGTCACCATTTATACTACTTACTGTCCAACTACGATTCCTGATTCCTACCTTTCTCTCCCCACCCACACCTGTCACTTCCAATCTATTAGCAGGTAGATCTGCTTCTACCACCAAGACATAGACTGGCTATGACCAACCTTAGCATCTCCACTTCCATCACATCATCTTTGACTGGACAATTCAGAAAGTGTCTAAGTTAGTGTTTTTCAACTCTTACTGCACATTAGAATCACCTGGAAGTTTAACACCAAAACAAAAAACAAAACAATAAATAAAAAGACCTGGGCTCTACTCCACGCACGTTGGGGGCTTGGCTTTGTAACAGCTTCCCAGGTGGGACCAGGGCAGAGGACCGCTTTCCCCCTGTCCTTCCCACTGCTTCCCATTGTCTTTTCTCTCCATGTAAGAGCCAGAGTGACCTTTTAAAATAATAAATGGGATCATGTCCTTCCCTCACTAGGAACTTCCTCCTGATCTCTTATTGCTCTGAAAAGAATTTGAAGCTCCCACAAGGTCCGGCCCTGTGTGTTTCTCCCGCCTGCTTTTGCCTGGTGGGTCCCCACCACTGCTGCTTCTGAGAGGCGCTCTGTCCCATCTGATCTTAAGCAGCCCTTTCCTCCTCCCCCAGCATCTATCCCAATCACCCTCGCTCGCCTGTTTTCTTTACGGAATGTATTATGTTTGCAGTGATCATATTTGACACTTTACCTATCTGTTGTTTATCTCCCTGACTAGAACATCAACTTAATGAGAACAAGGAGCTTTGTTGCCTTCTATTTATGTATCTCTAGCACCCAAAACAGAACCTGGCAACAAATAAATATTTTTGAATGTCCCCTTCATTTATTTTATGCAATACGTATTTCTAAAGATTCTTTGTAGAGACTTCAGAGAAAAGACGGTGGCAATAATGATGATAAGGATGATGATAATGTACATGGCGACCTCTCTGACTTACAGAGTGCTTGCTATGTGCCAGGCACTGTGCATACTCAAGCCTTGCTGCAGTCTCTGAGAGGGCACAATGCACCCATTTTACAGATCAGAACACTGGGACTTAGAAAGGCTAAGTAACTTGATCAGGACGGACAAGGTAGTAAGCATGAGAGGCCAGAACTGGAAAAAGGATATGTTTAAGGCCAAGGTCATGATTCTTAAAAACAAAAGAAAACAAACAAATAAAAAATCAAAATTGTGGCTATTGAATAAATACTTATGCAATAAATAGATTAAATGGCAACTGGCACACTTTGAAGAATTGTCAAACACTGATACTTAGTTTGACCAAGAAAAACAATAAACTTCATCTTCTATCCCCATACAGCCGCTGGGCCACTGTTGTATCCTTTTTGCCCTCTGTGCTGCCCCGCATTCCTCTTTTTTTTTTGCCAGTTATTTGTGCAACATGCAGTTCTGGCCGAAAGAATTCCATCTCCTAGCAGCTACCAGGGTTACTTGCAGCCTCAATGATCTTCCTTTGAGAGAGGGAAAAATCCCTTAACTTTGTAACACAGTCCAGCGATGCATGAAAAACCTTTGTCAAACTGTAGGGGCGGGTGGGGGGAAGGAAAACAAAAATACCGTTCTCTGGAACGTCTCCTAGGACAAGCGAAAAAATGCTAATTCTGACAACAGTAAAATCATTTGAAAATCAGTGCACCTTTGGGTTATATTAGAAATGAGATTCAAATGAGAAGTGGTGAAAGAAAATAATTACATCCTTCGAATCTAGCAACATCTTATCCCCTCCGGCTCTGCTCTCCAAGATATTACGCCGCCGCAGACATTGTCCCAGGGATGATTTCCCTGTGGCTCACTGTGGACATGTCCTGTGCCCAGGTGTCAGGAAAGGATAGAGGGTCGCATGGCTTTTCTCTATTCCCCCGGAACACAGTGCTGGGAAGTGGAAGCCTTCCCTCCTCTTTTTAAAAAGTCCCCGAGGTGCAGTGTTTTTAATGATTATTCCAGCATGAAGGTGCTTACAATTTTAGCCTCGACTAGACGGGGCTGACCAGGGCGCTCGATGAGATCAGGTTCAAAGCGGACCAGGGCGCTGGTGCAGCAGGCCTGCCTCCCTCTGAGCACAGGTGTGCATCGCACTCTCCCGCGAGGGGAGGGGAGAGGACCTCAGCCCGCCTCGCTCCCGGGTCGCCAGGCCTCCCCCACCCCAAGGAGGAAGCCGGCTCCTCGGGCTTCGGAGGCATTTCTGCATTCTTCCCCGCAGGTCGGGGCCCTCCCGGCGCCCTGCTCCCGTCGGCGCCTCTGCCAAGAGCGGGGGCGGAGCCGCGCCGCCGGCGGCCCAGATGGCCGGGCAGCCCCGAGCGGGGCCACTTTCTCAGGCTTTTCAAAAAGAGCACTTTCTTTCCTGCCTAATATTTAGCTCCTTCAAATGCAAATAGGAGGTTTCGCTCCAAGGTTAGCATAACAATTATGGGAAAGCTTTAAATCTGATGCGTTTGTTTACAGGATGAAAGGCGGGCAGGATCCTAGAGCTCCCAGGCCCCGGCCTTTCTGCAACTTACTTTCTAACTAGTGAACTGCAAGTCAATTTTAGGTCACAAAGAAACTAATGTATGTGACGACAGAGGCTAATTTCGGAGGGAGTTCTGCATTATCAGTGCCCACCTCCCGCCCCACCCCCTTTTCGTGGTGCGGTTTGGTGCGAGGTAATTGGTGTTAGTGACGCGCGGGAGGGTTTTCTTGACCGAGGACGATGGGAACAGGGGATGAGGCCAACGCAGGGATAGAATTTTCCAGCGACTTCGGTGGGCTTTTGGCAAACACGCACAAATAAATCTTTTTTTAAAAAGTTCATTTTCTTTTCGAGTTGTAGACATTTCAAAAAGGGTTGTGTGATTCTCAGTACTATTGATGGGTATCAGACTAAGACTTCGTGGCATCCTCTCCCTATAAAATCATTCATTTCCACGCAATGACGGTGAGAACTGAGCTGGGCCCATTAGGTGTCTCAGATCTGCCTGGGGGGTGGGGGTGGGGGAGAGACCGCCGTCAAGGCCTAGGGATGAAGGAGAAAGAAATCTTAGGTCTTTCAACAAAACAAACAACAGTAAAACCTCTTTCTTTTCTGACTCTTAGCCGGCCCAGGGAACTTCTCCAGACCTTCCTCCGGGGACCTTCCTCCCACTTGTCACACGCAGAAGGGAGAGCTCTTGTATGCGATGTTGTGAGATCTCAGCCTATTGGGGTTCTTGTCACCATGAGACTCGGGAGAGAATGAAGACTCCCGGGAGCTTATTAAATGCATTGGCTTCATTAACAACATATTGGCAAATGTTTTGTAAAACTACAATCTACAACGCCTACAACTCAGAAGGTTCATGAGCACATCGTATTTAACAGTATTATCCCATTTGGGAGCATTTATTGACCACCATAAAGATGCTATTTTCAATATTATATTAAGCAATACAAATTTTTAAAAAAAATCTTGCAGTGTTTCTACAGGTGAGCTGAAATGTCTGCCCTGACATTGGGATCGGAGCAAACATACATGCGCTATTATCTGACAGGTATAAAGCAGTGGTTTCCAACTTGAGTATGTAGCAGACCCTGAGAGCCTTGTTAAAACACAGGTGGCTGGCCCTCACCCCTAAAGTGCCTGATTGAGTTGTCTGGGGGTGGAGCCTGAGAATTTCCATTTCTCACAAGTTGCTGGGGTGGGGGGTGGGGGGGTGGTGCTGAAGGACCACACTTGGAGAACCACTAGCCTGAGTGAGTCATAGAGTTGTGCAATTCTGAAAGAACCCACTACGATAACAGCGTTTCCTTTTTGCAAGAATAACTTAGAGGAAAATAATAGTTACTGACTGAGCCATCCACTTTAGGAATTGAGACTGAGAAACTATTCTTGAAATTAATTATTTCTGTAGTATAGGTTTTAAAGATTGTTGGCTTGACCTGTTTAGGAACTCGAAGTGAGTAGCCTTCCTGAGTTAAAGAGATGAACCTTAGACATATTTGTTTTCTGATATTCAGATACGTCGAGATCCACTGCACTGAGTGTGCACCTTGGCCTTCTTAGTAACCGTACGCTATGCTTTGGTTTCTTCTGGCGTGTTCTCTTTCTCCAAAATTATCAACAGGCTCCTTCTTCATTATTAAAATCCTTCTCCAAACACAACTCCTGAAACAGGCCTTGAAGACAGAGACAGATTTTCATGAAATCTTAACCTTTATAAAACAAAATCTTAAGACACCTCACTTATCTAATCATTTAATATAATCAAACATACGTGTATGCTTATGTTTAGAATCTGTATTTGATCTTTATGTCATCAATATGTTTATTTACCCCTGTTCCATTTTAAATTGCATGTGCTAAGAAGGAGACATTTTTATTTTTTTAAATCCTCACCTGAGGATATTTTCCATTGATTTTTAGAGAGAATGGGAGAGGGAAATGACAGAGAGAAACATTGATGTGAGAGAGACACATTAATCGGTTGCCTCCCTGGCCAGGGAGGCGCCTGCAACTGAGGTTCCTGCTCTTGACTGGAACCAAACCCAGGAACGTTCTGTCCGTAGACTGACGCCCCATCCACTGAGCTAAACCAGCTAGGGCTGGGGGAAACATTTTAATTCTGACTTTCACAGTGTCTCATGTACAGCCACACAGAAATCAATACATAAAAACAAATTATTTGGATGGAGATGATGTCTCATTGTGATGGCTTAACATCAAGTTAGGTAGTTTACATGCTGCTAAAATATGTGGATAAAATATATCTTCTGTCGGAAGTCACATATTATGTTAGCCATTTGACCATGGACATCTGACATGCTAGTTGAGAAACAAGTAGTAAACTTAAATGACAGGAGAAAATTTTCTCTTCACATTTTCATATTTAGTAAGAAAACATATAGCTCAAACATAGTAAATAAATCATTGTGTAAAATAAAAGGACACTTAACATTGATCTTTTGCCTCATAGGCATCTCCTGCTGAGGGGAGTTTTCCCAGTAACTGGTTCTGTGACATTGGGTGTTGAGCATGGAGGGCAATGCTGTTGAAATCGGCTTTCTTACGTGAGACATGTTACTCTTCCTTCATTGACAGTATGATGGGTGGATGATCTTTATGGTTTGTCCTGGGTTACGTCTATAGCATTTGCTTTAGTTTACTTAAGTCACATAATAAGTACACATGCAAGAAGGTCAGCATCAGCTTAAACGGGTCACTCTACTAGTATTATGATAATATTGTCAACACCTTTTAAAATTATTGTGATCTCCTCTACCTGTGTTGCAGTCTCTTTGGATTTGTGGAAAATGCTATGTTGATTGTTTTTCATTATAAAAGTCAATTTCTTTGAGCAACTGCTATTTCTACCTGGGCATTCAAGTCATTGAGGATACATTTAATTTAGGGACAGAGCAGAATTTCTTTACCCTTGCCGTTATCCTATGTCACAGCTGACTGCTTTAGTGTCAATAAAATGCTAAGGGCTCTGGTTTTTACTGGCAGAGCACTGAGTGGCAAAGTCATTCCTATTAAATATTAACATCATTTACTAAAAATATAATTAGAAATAAAATGAACTAGCATATAAAATTTGTATCTTAATCTGCTCTTGTTCAGGTGTTGAGAGATCATTCTCGTGGTCCTAAATATAATTAGGGTTTTAAAGGCATTAAGCTGTCATCACAGAGGGACAGTGGACGTTTCCACAAGTATTTAAGAGTCTTGAACTTTTTGGAAGTCAGGTGAAGAGTGTAATAAGAAATGTGTGTGAGTGTGTATGTGTGTGTGTGTGTCCCTGTATTGTGAGCCCAGAAAATGCAAGTGGGAAATCAGATGTACAACAGAAAGTAGAAAATGAGAATAAATAAAACTCTAGGGTATTTTCTAGTTCTGAAATAAAACTGCATTTTGAATCCAGTAGGTCAATTATATGTGAATAGAGCATAGAGGGCAGATATCCACATATAACAAATTTTACTTTCCAGAGGGAAGGGGGAATTAAACAGAATAGAGGCCTCTGGAGCAGGGGTATTCATTAGATAATACGGGTAAAGCTTAAATTCATTTATTCTGCTGGACTATTTACCAGTTCTCCTGCATTTGGGCCGTTTCTATTTATTTATTTATTTATTTTTAAATATGTTTTATTGATTTTTTACAGAGAGGAAAGGTAGACAGATAGAGAGTTAGAAACATCGATGAGAGAGAAACATCAATCAGCTGCCTCCTGCACACCTCCTACGAGGGATGTGCCCGCAGCCAAGGTACATGCCCCTGACCGGAATCGAACCTGGGACCCTTCAGTCTGCAGGCCAACACTCTATCCACCGAGCCAAACCGGCCAGGGCTCCATTTATTTTTGACATTACAGTGCTGCTGTGATCATTATTATGCTTGCTTTCTGGTGCAAAGGTGTTAGAGTATCTCTAGAGCACCTCCTGATTGTGATGCATTATTAATGTCTATTCTGTCTAGTTTCTAATTTTCATGAACAAAATAATAACCCTAAGCTGACTTCCTGCATTTGAACAGTAGAATTGTTAGGTGAAGAATATGTAGCTCTTCAACTTTGCAAGCTAAATACCAAAATTGTTTTTTAAAAACTATATAGTCCTATCACAGTTTAAAAGACTTTCTGTTGCTATGTATTCTACTTAACATATTGAATTGCCAGAATTTTAAACTTTGTCAATTTGAGGATTGCAAAATTTTATCTCATTCTGGTTTTTAATATATTTACTATTTTAAGCATTTGTAATTGTACCATCCAGTAGTGTTGAGTAGTGTTGAGTATGTTCAGTTGTGAGAAACTGATCTCACGACTTTTTCATCTTGTAACACTGAAACTCTATACACAATAAACAACTCTCTATTCTCTCTCTCCCCAGGCCTTGGCAAGCACCATTGTATTTTCTATACCTTATGAATTTGACAAGTCTAGGTGCCTCACATAAAAGAAATCGTATACACTATTAAAGCATACCAGTACACATATCAAACAATTCATACATTATCTTTTGAGATTGACTTTATTTCACTTAACATAATGTCCTCAAGGTTCATCCATGTGGTAATATCCATCAAAATTTCTTTTTTTTAAAGACAAAATAATATACCATTGTATGTACATGCACATTTTTTAAAAAATCACTGGACATTGAGATTGTTCCCACCTCTTGGCTATTGTGAATAGTGCCGCTATGAACTTGGTGGGGCAAAAAGGTCATGTGATCTTGCTTTTAAACCTTGTAGATATCTCCCTAGAAGAGGAATTACTGGATCACATTGCAATTCTATTCTTAATTTTTTGAGGAGCAGCCATACTATTTTTCATAACAGTTGCACCATTTTACATTCTCACAAACAGTGCACAAGTTTTCCTATTTCTCCATACCTTTGCCAACATTTGTTACTATCTGATTTGCTGGTAGTATCAATTCTATGGTGTATAAGGTGATATCTCATTGTGGTTTTGATTTACATTTCTCTAAGGATTGGTGTTGCTGAGTATCTTTTCGGATGTCTGCTAACAGTTTTTATATCCTCTTTGAAGATATGTCTATTCAAGCTCTCTGCCCATTTTAAAATTTAAATTGATTTAAATTAAATAAAAAGGCTCACCCATTTCTCCTACCCTCCACCCATTACATCTGGCAACCACCAATCTGCTGTGTTTATCTATGAGCTCCTGGATATTTTTTTTTTTTTTTGTATTTTGTATTTTTATTTTTTTTCAGATTCCATATATAATAAAGATTACATTACATAATATTTGCCTTTCTCTAATTTATTTCACTTAGTATAATACCCTTGAGGTCCACACATGTTGTCTCAAATATCAAAGATTTCATTCTTTTTAAAAAATATATATTTTATAGATTTTTTACAGAGAAGAAGGGAGAGGGATAGAGAGCTAGAAACATCAATGAGAGAGAAACATCGATCAGCTGCCTCCTGCACACTCCCTACTGGGGATGTGCCCACAACCAAGGTACATGCCCTTGACTGGAATCGAACCTGGGACCCTTCAGTCTGCAGGCCAACACTCTATCCACTGAGCCAAACCAGTTAGGGCAAAGATTTCATTCTTATTTTCATGGCTGAATACTATATATATATATATATATATATATATATATATATATATATATATTTATCAATTTCTTTGTCCATTAAGCCATTGATGGACACTTAAATTGTTTCCATATCTTGATTATCTAATCTAATAAAAGAGCAATATGCAAAGTGACCCTCACTCCATTACACCCACAAGCCATGCCCACCAACCAATCAAGAGAAAATATGCAAATTAACTCAACTAAGATGGCAGTGGCCTTGAAGTTGGAGTTGCCCCAGGCAATGGAGGAAGCTAGGGCCCTGTGGGCCCTAAACTCTACTCAAGGTTACAAAGTTTCAATTATAGAAGATAAACAAACCCCAGATACCTGTGGGGCTGGGACTTTGGGTTGCCAGGGGCAACTCAGGCTTCAAGGGGGGGACCAAGGCAGCAAAGTTTCAATTATAGAAGTTAAATATATCCCAGATACCTGCTTCTAGCCAGCCACCAAGTAGGGTCCCAAACCCTGAAGGGACTGTGGGCAGCCTGAAATAGCATCAGCCCCTCACCCAGGCTGGCCAGGCACCCCAGCAGGTGGACATCCCCTGAGGGGTCTCAGACTGCGAGAGGGCACAGGCCGGGGTGAGGGACTTCCCCAAGTGCACATATTTTTATGCACTGGGCCCCTAAT
>PVJC01047978.1:0-12706 GCA_004026665.1 Murina feae | reverse complement strand
ACTGCCTCTAGCGAAACACAGCTTTTTGAAACATTGTAACAATCATAGAATCCTCCGGAGCTGAAGGAAAGAGCAGCTCCGGCTTAACCAGTAAAAGTAACAACTGTTTCATTATAGACGCTGCGAGGTGAAGCAGAAGAGGCTTCGTTAGTAGTTAGAAGGCCGCCTTAAAGGAACAGTGTATCAATTACCCATGCCTTCAAGGAACAGTATCAATTATAGGAGAAAAAACTCCAGAAACTGTGTCCTGCCAGCCTTGCTGGGACTTTGGGTCAATGGGAGCTGTGGGCAGCCTTAAAGCCTGTCACCCAGGCTGGTCAGGCACGCCAGCAGGTGGGCATCCCCCGAGGGGTCCCAGACTGCGAGAGGGCACAGGCCGGGCTGAGGGACCTCCCGAGTGCACAGAGCGGCTGCAGGGCAGGACAGCACAGGACCCAGGACCCGTGATGGGAAACAGGCGGCAGGGTTGGAGGGCACCAGGAAGCGGGTAAGAGGCGGCAGGGGTGGTCTCGGCCTGCTTGGTGGCTGCCCAGGCCCTTTGCGGGGCATCGTGGAGCAGGAAAGCAAGGCTGCAGGGGCTGGGGTCCTGCTTGGCAGCTCCCCAGACCCCTTGGCGGCACCGGGAAGTGGGAAAGGAAGGCAGCAGGTGACGGGTGAGTGGGAAAGAGTTGGCGGCCTGCTTGGCGGCTTCCCAGGTCCCTTCCGGGGATCAGGGAGCAGGAAAAGGCTGGCCTGACCACAAGGCGGGGTTTTCCCTGCCTTCTGGTGGCTGGAGGAAGATGGGCGGTAGGCAAGCTTGGGAGGCAGGCCACCCGCAGCCCTGGTCACAGCTCAAAAAAGAGAACAACATGCAGGGGAGGGCAAGAGTCTGAGAGATCAACATAGAGGGGGTGCCTGCTCCAAGCCTCCACGGTGTGCCTGGGGGCAGGCCCCCAGCAGGTAGACATACACAGGAGGACTGCTCCGAGCCTCAGATGCGGCTAGGGGCAGGTCCCCAGTGATGACACACACACATACACACACACACACACACACACAAAAGGCGCCTGGCAGACTGGGGCCATCATAGGACATCCACTGAGGGGTCCCAGACTGTGAGAGGGCACAGGCCGGGCTGAGGGACTCCCTCCACCCCGAGTGCACAAATTTTTGTGCACCGGGCCCCTAGTCTAATATAAGTAAGTTTTAAAAATCTTTGGATAGCCCGGCCAGTGTTATCAGTGGTTGAACATGGAGGTCAGAGTTTGTTTCCTCGGCAAGGAACGTGCCTGGTCTGTGGGCTCAATCCCCAGTAGTGGGGTGTACAAGAGGCAGCTGATCACTGATTCTCTCATCCTTTTTTCTGTCTCTCTCTCCTTCCTCTCTGAAATCAATGAAAACATGTATTTTTTAAAATCTTTGTATAACTATTCCAAGCAAAAAAAAAAAAAAAGTTTTGCTATCCTTTGAAGATGAAAGTCCAGAATCACCCATCCTCTTATCACTCCAATTTAACTAAGACTACTACAGTTAACAGTTTGATGTATTATCAGTCCAGATTCCTTTTCTCATATATATCTAGTAACATGCTACATTTTAATATGAAAATGAGGTTTACTATGCATATTGACTTAGATCTAAATTATCATCTGAACTGAAATTTAACTGAAAAGATAACCCTAAGTAAGGTCACAAGTCACTGAAAATGTCCCGATTTTTTTCTAGCCTAATACAGTCTACATAAAACATCCTTGAAATATCAAATTAAAAAGTTTAAACAAATCATCAAACTTATTTTAGAAGTCCAAAGGCACCTTTGGTTGATTTTATAGCAAAACTTTATACCTAAAAATTTTTAATAGATTATAAAATATAATCTAACATATTTCCACTTGAAGAGAAATGAATATCTCTATTTAAATAGCTATGAAATTCCCATTTTAACTAAAATGGAATTCAAATACCTAGATTTTAAGAGCAACAAAAATAGTAGAAAAACATAAAGCTATAAACCCCACAGATTTTTAATTTATTGATTTTAGAGAGAAAAGAAGGGAGAGAAACATTGATTTGTTGTTCCATGTATTTATGAATTCATTGGTTGCTTCTTGTGTGTGCCCTGCTCAGAGATCAAACCTGCAACACTAGTATATCAGGAAGACGCTCTAACCAATTGAGCTACTCAACTGAGCTCACAGATTATAGTTAACTAGAGGCCCGGTGCATGAAATTCATGCACTGGAGGGGTGTTCCTCAGCCCAGCCTGCACCCTCTCCAATCTGGGATGCTTTGGGGGATGTCTGACTGCTGGTTTAGGCCTGATCCCCGGTCAGACATCCCTCTCACAATCCAAAACCGCTGGCTCTCAACCGCTCGCCTGCCTGCCTGCCTGCCTGCTTGATTGCCCCTAATCATTTCTGCCTGCCAGCCTGATCACCCCTTCACCACTCCCATCAGCCTGATCAATGCCTAACCACTCCCCTGTTGGCCCAATTGCCCCCAACTACCCTCCTCTACTGGCCTGGTTGCCCCCAACTGCCCTCCTCTGCCAGCCTGGTTGTCCCTAACTGCCCTCCCCTGCCAACCCGGTCGCCCATAACTGCCCTCCCCTGCAGGCTTAGTCGCTCCTCACTGCCCTTTCCTGCAGGCCTAGTCACCCCCAAATGCCCTCCCCTGTCGGCCCGGTCACCGCTAACTGCTCTCCACTGCCGGCCTGGCCATCCATAACTGCCCTCCCCTGCTGCCATCTTGTGGCTGTGGGCACCGCCATCTTTGAGGGCATGGCAGTCAATTAGCATATTCCCTCCTTACTGGCTGTGAGTGCCACCATTTTGCAACGGTGTGCGCCATTTTGCAACGGTGTGAGGGTCAATTAGCATATTCCCTCTTTATTAAATAGGATGGTCTGAAACTCCTCTTTCAAAGAATCTTTTAAGGGCAACAGTGAATTAAATACTTCAATTTTAATGAGTCCAAGAGCTGAAAAGTAGGCAGAAGATAGAGTGTAGACTGTATGAATTAAAAACTTGATTTTACCCATTTTCTTTTTCAATTAAAAAAAAATTTGAGGGAGGAGGGAAGAGAAAGATCAGGAGTTACTGTCATGTGAATAACAACAACATGCCTAACCTTCCTCTGAACTCCAGACAGCTTAAATAAATGTCACTTCCTACCTCTCTACATTCTCCTTTTACTCTAGCTCTTACCAACAATTATTAGCTAACCTTGGATAAGTCACTGCAAAGTATAGCATTAATATATTTCTGATGGTCTCACTTTGACTTCTCTGAAAAACACAATAAAACATTTAACCAATTCTGAAGATACTCTTTCTCCTTTGAAGAATGGCCCTTCTACTGAAGAATCTTCTAGACACTTTTGATGGGAATTCAACAAATATGCAATGACAGCCTCCCAGTACCATTTCTGTCTTAAAAACTGCTAGAAAAAAGAATAAAACATATTCAAGCTGTTTTTCACACATGATCACTAAAAGGATTCTGCAGAACTACTGACAAAATATTACTAAAGCAAAAAAAACAAAACAAAACAAAACAGTGATTATAATATGTAAAATGAGCCCAGTCAATGTGCTCAGTGGTTGGGCATCAACCTATGAACTAAAAGGTCACGGCTGATTCCTGGTTAAGACATATGTCCAGGTTGCTGGCTCCAGTTCCTAGTGGGGGCATGCAAGAGGCAGCCAATCAATGATTCTCTTTCATCAATAGTGTTTCTATCTCCCTTTCCCTCTCCCTTCCTCTCTGAAATCAATAGAAATATATATATTTTTTAAAAATGTATACAGAATGAGCACTGCTCAGCAGTCAAAACTACTCAGTATAGGTGCAAAAGTTACTCAAACACATTTGCTGGTTGACAGATGAGTTTTATTTATAACTCACTTCTTCCCAGTTAGTTAAATCCTTAAAGCCATCTAATAAATATTACATACTAGGGGCCCGGTGCACAAAAATTTGTGCACTCAGGGGGTCCCTCAGCCCGGCCTGTACCCTCTCGCAGTCTGGGAGCCTTTGGGAGATGTCCACCTGCTGGTGTGCCAGGCCAGCCTGGGTGAGGAGCTGATGGCTGTTTTCAGGCTGGCCACATCCCCTTCAGGGAGTGAGTCATGCTGGGGTCCCTGGCTAGCCTGGTGGAGGGGTTGATGGCTGTTTGCAGGTTGGCCACATCCCCTTCAGGGAGTGGGTCCTGCTGGGGTCCCTGGCCAGCCTGGGTGAGTGGCTGATGGCTGTTTGCAGCGAGGCTGGCTGGGATTTATTTACTTCTAAAGTTGAAACTTTGTTGCTTTAACCAGAGCCCAGGTCAGGTTGCCTCTAACAATCCAGGCTCCCAGCGCTTCCTTGAGCCCAAGGCAGGAAGCAGGTAACTAAAGTTTGTTTATCTTCTATAATTAAAGTGACCAGATGTCCCTCTTTTGGCGGGACAGTCTCAACTTTAACAGTTTGTCTCGCGTCCTGCGGCATTTTAAAAAAGTCCCAATTACTCTTTGTAATATTTTAGGTAATTAAAAAAAAAAAAAAAAGAACACCCCTGGTCAATGGTGTACCACTTTAAATCTGGTCACCTTATCTATAATTGAAACTTTGTTGCCATGAGCGGAGGCCACAGCCGGCCTAGGCAGACAGGAACCTTAGTTTCCTCCATTGCTGGGGCAAGCCTCCTGCTTATTCCAGCTCAGGCTGCTCACAGCTCCCATTGAGCCATCGTCCCAGTGAGTCTGGCTAGAATCAGGTTTCTGGGGTTTATTTATCTTCTATAATTGAAACATTGTTGCTTTGAGCAGAGGCCCAGCTGGCCTAATGGAAGCCTCCTGCTTATTCCAGCTCTTTGGCTGCTGGCCACCATCTTGGCTGGGTTAATTTGCATACAGCTGCTCTGATTGGCTGGTGGGCGTGGCTTGGCTGGTGGGCGTGGCTTGGGTGTCTTGGAGTGAGGGTCAATTTGCATATTACTCTTTTATTAGATTAGATGGATTCTACAAAAATAGCAGATGCAAACAGTTGAGAGATAATTTTCATTTTTATATATTTCAAATTTTCTGTAATCTAAAAAATATAATTTTCATTACTCTCAAAATGAAAATAAAAAAAACTTAACAATTTCAGCTTTCTCAAAAACTCTTCAAGCTATACTTACAAAGACACTGAAGGCTACCACATATACACTAATACTTAAATCTCAAGTCCTCATAATGCTTAAGTGGAAAAAACAAAACTAGAAGTAACCTAAATGTCCAAAGGGGCGGGGTTTTAAAAAATTTATGGCCTCTCTATTTTATGGAAACCTATGGAGTCACTAAAAACATATTCAAGAATACTTAATCACTTGAGAAAAATGCTTGGTGTCATTTGAAAATTATAAGATACAAAACTATATAGAACCTTTAAAATTTCATATTTCTAAGTATCTTAGAGGATAGAGGGAAAGGCTATAGGTAATTTTTACTTTTGTATTCTTCTATTTTACCTATCTAATCTAATAAAAGAGTAATATTGAAATGGATCATTTCTACGGGACACCTAAGCCACGCCCACTAGCCAATCAGAGTGGCTGTATTCAAATTAACCCAGCCAAATGGAGGCCAGCACTCACGGAGCTAGAGTAAACAGCAGGCTTCCGTTGCACCAGCGATGGAGGAAACTGCCTGCCTCTAACTAAGGCAACATTCTTTCAATTATAGAAGCCACGGAGCTGAAGCCAACAGGAGGCTTCATTACCTGCCTAGACCTCGGCTTAAAGGAACAGTGGATCAATTATAGAAGAAAAGTAAACCCCAGAAACCTGCTTCCAGTCAGACTTGCTGGGACGTTGGGTCAATGGGAGCTGTGGGCAGCCTGAAAGCCTGAAAATGGCCCTCAAGCCCGCACCCAGGCTGGCCACACCCCAATGGGGTGAGGGATTTCACTGGGGGGCTTGGCCAGCCTGCAAACAGCCATCATCCCCTCACCCAGGCTGGCCAGGTACCCCAGTAGGGACCCAAAACCTTAAGGGACTGTGAGCAGCCTGAAAACGTCCCTCAACTCCTCACCCAGGCTGGCCAGGCACCCCAGTAGGGACCCAAAACCTGAAGGGACTGTGGGCAGCCTGAAAATGGCCCTCAGCTCGTCACTCAGGCTGGCCACACCCCAATGGAGTGAGGTTCCACACTGGAGAGCTAGGCCAGCCTGCAAACAGCCATCAGCCCCTCACCCAGGCTGGCCAGGTACCCCAGTAGGGACTCGAACCTTGAAGGGACTGTGGGCAGCCTGAAAATGCCCCTCAGCTCCTCACCCAGGCTGCCCAGGCACCCCAGTAGGGACCTAAAACCTGAAAGGGCTGTGGGCAACCTGATAACAGCCCTCAATCCCTCACCCAGGCTGGCCACACCCAATGGGGTGAGGGGCCACACTGGGGGGCTTGGCCAGCCTGCAAACAGCCATCAGCCCCTCACCCAGGCTGACCAGGCACACCAGCAGGTGGACATCCCCCAAGGGCTCCCAGACTGCGAGAGGGCACAGGCCGGGCTGAGGGACCTCCCGAGTGCACAAATTTTTGTGCACCGGGCCCCAAGTCTATATAATAAAACCCTAATATGCAAATTGACCAAACAGCAGAACAACCCATCACTATCATGCGCACTGACCATGGCAGGAGCTGCCCCCTGTTGGTCAGTGCGCTCCCACAAGGGGAGCACTGCTCAGCCAGAAGCCAGGCTCATGGCTGGTTGAGCGCAGTGGCAGTGGCAGTGGCAGTGGCAGTGGCAGGAGTGCTAAGGAGCGGTGAGCTGGCGGCGAGCAGCAGCAAGCAGGCAGACACGAAGGAGCGGGGGTCCTGGACTGCAAGAAGGTGTAGGCTAGGCTGAGGGACCCTTCTCCCCTACACACGCAGAGCATGAATTTCGTGCACCAGGCCTCTAGTTACATCATAATTATGGTTATAATTAAAAGGAAAAACCATCTTCACTGACTGTTGTTTCATCCAACTAAAAACTAACATTTTTAAATTTTAAGACCCCAGCACCACCAATTTGCTTTACTTATATTGAACCTTCTTCCCTAAAGCCAAGCAAGCATGTTTGTCAGTATTTTCCATAATTTTTTAAAAATATATTTTTATTGATTTCAGAGAAGTAAGGCGAGACAGAAACATCAATGATAAGAGAGAATCATTCATCAGCTGTTTCCTGCACAATCCCCACTAGGGATCTAGCCCACACCCAGGCACGTGCCTTGACCAGGAATTGAACGGTGATCTTCTGGTTTATGGGTGGACATTCAATCACTGGGCCACGCCAGCTGTCATTTTTAATCCTGAAATTCCATCAAGGAACATGTTCTGTACCTCATGAACTGATGGAATTATGTGCCTCATCTTCATCACACAGTTCACTAATCATTTCCCAATTTAATCCTCTCTGACCGGTCGTTCCAGCAACATTCTCTATCTAGCACCTTCATCAATAGATATAACTATACATCTCAGTTGCTGTTTTTGTTTCTCCCCATTTCTGACCAACATATGCTAACTTCTGTGGACCCAATTGTTATTAAAATTCTTCAAACTCTAATATTCTTTAATTTTTCCACACTACGTAAATTGAAAGTCAATCCATTATTCCCTTTCCTTTATAAATCTGTATAACACCGTATTTCTATAGGGATTTCTTAGGATTAATTGTTCCAGAATTATGAAATCAGGATGGATTTCATAATTTCAAAAGATATCCCATGACTCAAAAAAATTACTTCCAAAGGACTTATGCTAGCCAAATATGCAGGATGATACAAAGCATACCTGTTCTCCCATGCCTTTGCTTAAATAATTTAACTAGTTCTGAAGGGATTAGGGTATTTAGGATTTAGTGTGCAGGGCTAGAAAAGAACCAGACAGAAAATGTTTATCCTTTCCATATCAGTGCTCTAAAATCCTTCCCCTGAATTAAATTTACGCAGACTAAATCAGTATTAATTTCTTACTTTCAAATTCTTCCTAGATTAAGGCAAAAAATACACAATAACCATCCTTCCACCCCCACCCCACCCAAAAATCCAAGGGCTTCACAAAATTTGGTGCCATCTAAAATACTGTAATTTTATAATGTCTGCCATCAAGTCTACTTTGAACCTAGATGAAATCTGTAGTTTGCATTTTCTTAGCCTGTTGCAGTTGAAAATAATTTGGGCATGGCTAACGGGCTGTTATACAATTATACATTTTAATTTAGTGGATGTTACTTGCTTGTATATACATAGGTTATCTCTGGAAAGCCACATAAGAAACTGGTAACAGTGACTGCTTTTGGGGAGATGTTGATGACAGGAGAAAAGATTTTTTTTTTCTGTATTTCCTTTTGTAACTTGAATAGTAAACTGTGTAAATTTCACAAATCTGTTTATGTAGATATGTAAATATACATACATATATACTTTCTGAATTTTAATATACCATCTGATGGGATCATATCCTAAGCAGGTACCCCAAACTACAATATTTGGAAATTTCAAGTAATAGAAAGTCTATATCCTGGGTTTATATGGTTACTTTGACTAATTTTTTAAAGACATACATTTTTAAAGAATGTATATGTGTTATTAGTCTCTCATCTAAGATACTAAATTTACATAAAATAATCAAGCAAAAATATAACAATGTTTGGATTCCAATGTCCTATTAATAGCAATTCCAGGTGTTTTGTTTTGAATATATTTTATTGATTTTTTACAGAGAGGAAGGGAGAGGGATAGAGAGTTAAAAACATTGATGAGAGAGAAACATCGATCAGCTGCCTCCTGCACACCCCCTAATGGGGATGTGCCCTCAGCCAAGGTCCATGCCCTCCACCAGAATGGAACCTGGGACCCTTCAGTCCGCAGGCCGACGCTCTATAGGCCGACGTTCTATCCACTGAGCCAAACTGGTTAAGGCGCAATTCCAGGTTTTTAAAAATCATTTTAATCCTCAGTTCATCCACGTGATCACATATCAAATTTTAGATATGTAACCAAGTGCTCCAATTTTATTCTAAAACTTAAGTATGGCAATACTAGTGAAATCGACAAATGAGATGAAATTCTTGTACTGGTTAATCAGTAAAAGAAATAAGGAAAAGAAATAAAGAAAAACTTCAGGACAAATATACCTAAGATAATTGTTGTTCATTCTTGATGTGCTGATTGGAGATAATCTTTGAAAAAAGTTACCTAAGTAAAAATGTCAGTTTACCACAATGTGATGTATGTTAATGAATACTTGGTGTCTTTCAGAAAATGCTGCATAGTTTATACAGGTTAGTTCTACTATGTAAAATGAGATTTATAAGGTATTTCATCAAATATGTTGTGCTCACTTATTTTACCCCTTCAATAATTATTGATCACCTATGCCTAGTAGGTGTGTCTCAGACCCATGCCTTAAGAGATATCGGGTTCCATTCCAGGTCAGGGCACACGCCCGGATTGAGGCATGCAGGAGGTAGCCAATCAATATTTCTCTCTCATCAATGACCGTATCTCTCCCTCTCTCTTCCTTTCTAAAAAAATCAATAAAAACATATGAAAATTATAACCTATGAAATCCATTTCTTTAAAAAAATTTTAACTCCTGAATTTAATAATCTGAATTTATACAAAAACATGAAGCTAATTTAATAACTATAATACAATATTTACATAGAGAATCTCTAAAGTATTATTAACTGGTACTCAACTTAGAGAATGAAACAGCATATCAAGACGCTTCCTCACTGTAATATTTGTTGATATCTTTTAAGTTATACAATCTTCTGATGAGCTAACAACTAATATTAAAGACAACAGTGTAGTATCTACTATTAATATTATTTGCTGTCCAATTTTAATAGAAAAGAAAAACATTTTCAGCTTGATTATCAATGGCACTATACTTTGTGGCAAAAAATGACTTATCAGCAACAAAACACCTATTGTGTAGGAAGTTCGAATATATTTTTCTCTTTAAAGTATAGTATTAAGTAAAAGAATTTGTAACATAGCATATACTTTAAGAAACACCATACTTTAAAGACTTAAAGGCAGGATGTGCTGCTTTCAAAAAAGCTTGACATAAGTTTGAATGATTCAGACTTTCCTCTAATAAAATACCACAACAAAAGGTTTGTCTTTTTATATGTAGGACAAAAAAACAATTAATAGGTTGTTTGGTTACAAATCGAAAACTTTATAAAGATTCTCACTCTGACAAGTTTTATTCTGTTTTGACAATGTCACTTTAAACATTCGGAAAGTAATGTGAAGGTAATTGTAAGTTCTCTATTTTAAGAAATTATTTTAAGCCCTGATTGAGAAGCTCAGTTAGTTAGAGCACCGTTTCCATACACCAAACTTGCCCATTCCATTCCCAGTCAGGGCACACACAGGAATCAACCAACGAATGCATAAATAAGTGGAACAACAAATCTATATTTCTCTCGCTCTCTCTCTCTCTCAAAAATAAAAAATATTTTTTAGAAAATTATTTTATAAATGATCCTAAAATATGTCAATCTTTAAGTTGTTATTTTAAACAGACAGCTATCAAATTATTAACAGTTATTTAGTTCCTAGACTTTCTTAGTTCAGTTAACCCTCCTTAGGAGCTTTTTAAACTCTAATTTAGAGCTTTTCAGCCCCAATTCTAATCTTGAAAGTAAAATAAAGTACAGTCTATTTTAACTATTTGTACTCAATAGTGAAATGAAGGCAAAGACTACAACATAAATTAGACTTGGGATTCACTATAGATTTCAGATAGCGAAATTTACTCCTCTATTAAGAGAGACAAAAAAGGGTACCTACACCAAACTTGTACAAAAGTGTTTATAGAAGTATTAATCATAATTGCCAGGAACATTAAACAGGGCTATGTTCAAATCTCAGTTAACAGAAAACAAAAGATAACTTTAAAATGCTAGTATACAATTTGTAATTAAGTTCAACTTCCAAAACACACTCATGCATCAAAAATGTGCAAAACGTTTTAAGAATGTCAATTTAAATGATTACTAATTGCTACTGTAAAACCTAAATTCTAAAACTGATAGGCAACATCAAAAATTCATATGGAAATTCAAGGGATCCAGAATAGTCAAAATAATACTGAAAAAGAACAAAGCTGGAAGACTCATACTCCTGATACCAAACTTACTACAGAGCAAATCAAAACAACATGGTACTAACATAAGACAATGAATACAACTAAAAATCCAAAGATAAACCCATACATGTATGCTCAACAATTTTTGACAAGAATGCCAAGACTATTCAATGAAGAAAGAAGATGCTTTTCTTTCTTTTTAAAAAAATATATTTGTATTGATTTCAGAGAGGAATAGAGAGGGAGAGAGAGAAACATCAATGATGAGAGAGAATCACTGATCAGCTGCCTCCTGCATGCCCCCTACTGGGGACGGAGATCGGAATCAAACCCGGTAGGTACCCTTCAGTCCACAGGCCAACGGTCTATCCACAGAGCCAAACCAGCTAGGGTGAAAAAGAATGCTTTTCAACAAATGGTGCTGGGACAACTAGATATTCACATGCAAAGAATGAAACTGAACCTCTTCCTCCTACCACACACACAAATTAACTTCAAATGGATCACAAACCTAAACATAAGAGCAAAAGCTATAAAAAACCACAGAAGAAAACAATAGAATTAAATCTCTGTGACCTTGGGAGTATTTGAGATCTTGCTCCACAGCATATGTTGCCAGTTTGGCTGAAATAAACTCTTATAAAAAACCCCTACACCCTCCCCCTTTCCCCCAAATCTTTGTGACCTTGATCTAGGAAAGACTTCTTAGTTAAACAACAAAAGCATAACTGATAACAGAAAAATTAGGACCTCAAGACCATCAAAATTAAAAACGTCTGTGCTTCAAAGTACATCAAGAAAATGAAAAAGACAACCCACAGAATGGGAGAAACTATTTACAAAGTCATATATCTAATAGGAGACATGTACCCAGGATATAAAAAAAGACTCTTACAACTCAATAATAAAAAGAATCTAACCATTTTGCCAAAGAAAATACATAAATGAGCAATAAGCACATGAACAGATAATCAACATCATTAGCCACCAGAGAAATGCAAATCAAAACCACGATGAGATACTACTTCATATCCATCCACTGTAATGAAAAGGACAGATAACAAGTATTGTCCAGCATGTGGAAAAACTGGAACCCCCAGACATGGCTAGTGGAATTGTAAAATAGTGCTGTCACTCTGGAAAAGTTTGGTGGCTCCTTGAAATATTAAACAGAGAATTACCATGTGAACCAGCAATCCCATTTCCAAAAGAAATGAACAGATATGTGCACACAAAAACTTGTAACGAAGTGTTCATAGCAACATTATTCATAGTGGCCAAAAATTAGAAACAACCAAAAGTCCATCACTGGTAATAGATAAATAAAATGTGTATACATACACACACATATATGCAATGAAATTCTTAGTTATATAAGGGAATCAAGTACTGACACTTGCATGCTACATCACGGATGAACCTGGAAACAAGCTAAATAAAAGAAGCCAGTCACAAAGGACCACATATTATGACCCCATTTATTTTATACTAGGGGCCCGGTGCACAAAAATTTGTGCACTCAGGGTGGAGGGAGTCCCTCAGCCTGGCCTGTGCCCTCTCACAGTCTGGGACCCCTCAGTGGATATCCTATGATGGCCCCAGTCTGCCAGGCGCCTTG
>PVJC01047977.1:0-12711 GCA_004026665.1 Murina feae | reverse complement strand
GGGACGGGTGAGTGGGAAAGAGTTGGCGGCCTGCTTGGTGGCTTCCCAGGTCCCTTCCGGGGATCAGGGAGCAGGAAAAGGCTGGCCTGACCACAAGGCTGGGTTTTCCCTGCTTTCTGGTGGCTGGAGGAAGATGGGCAGTAGGCAAGCTTGGGAGGCAGGCTGCACCCAGCCCTGGCCACAGCTCAAAAAAGAGAACAACATGCAGGGGAAGGCAAGAGTCTGAGAGATCAACATAGAGGGGGTGCCTGCTCCAAGCCTCCACAGTGTGCCTGGGGGCAGGCGCCCGGCAGGTAGACACACACAGGAGGACTGCTCCGAGCCTCTGATGCGGCTGGGGGCAGGTCCCCAGTGGTCACACACACACACACACACACACACACACACACACACACAAAAGGTGCCTGGCAGACTGGGGCCATCATAGGACATCCACTGAGGGGTCCCAGACTGTGAGAGGGCACAGGCCGGGCTGAGGGACTCCCTCCACCCCGAGTGCACAAATTTTTGTGCATCGGGCCCCTAGTCTGATCATAAACACGTACAAAAATGATCATTTTAAAAATAAAAAATAAGAGAACATGAGTACACTAAATTTAGCCCTGTGGGAAAAAACACACATGAATAATGTACATAAAAATGCAGTGGGAGTCATTAGAATTTAACTGTTATTAGAGAGTTTTTTAAGTTAAATTCAAAATATTTTTAAGAAAAGATACTGCATAAACTATTTTATGTCCAACTACAGCTTAGGGGAAAATGGCGGGCATTAGGCTGCAATGGTGCTTCTCAGAGCAAGTAGAAGAAGCGTTGAGTTGCCTGAGATAAGTGTGGAGCTGCTCTCATCCACCTGAGTGCCCCATATACTGTTAGCAGTCTCACTGCGTGCTCACCTGCCACCGGCCACTTCTCCTCACACATCTGCTTCACGCCTGTGTCCAGGAAGCCAAGTGTTGCTAGAGAAACATCACAAGCCAAATAGCCTAGAGTCCCAACAAATCAATGACTTAAATCCCCATGTGGCTCTCACTCCTTTTATTTCTCCTTGGTCAGCTTTTCTGCCCATCACACTCAAAGATTGTGAATATTCAAATCTTCCATCTACTTCTCTCTCTCTCTCAGAAGACCATACCCTCAATCCCCTAACCCATCAATAGTAGAAAAACTTGCCTCCACTTCACTGAGAAATGAGAACCACTGAGTATAAACTGCCCCTGCTTCTCTCACACTTTCCCACCTCCATCTGCTACCCCAGGACCTAGAGAGAAGAAGTATCTTTCTACTGCTTCCAGGCAGCTATCTCACTGTGTTATCAATGTCTTTCTGCCCCCACCCTGATCCCTAAAGGCCATGTTCCATCATCATTTATCCTTCTTTCTTCTAGACAGGCAACCCTCACCCTCCTGGCCCTTTTCCCTTCCCACCATTCCTGTCCTAACTTCCTCTCTAGTCTCTGTGTCTCTCTCCAAACTTCTTACCCAGACCTCCTTAAAGTCTCATCTACACTTGAAACTTTCATTTTCCCACTCTTACTCCTCAAATTCCTGTAGCACCTGCTCCCACTACTCCAATGGAATGTTCAGTGGGTATAATTTAATTAAAGACACAGATCCTGGATGTTTAAGCAGAACTGTATTTGACTCCTGCCTCCTCCACTTAGAAGCTGGGAGACCTTGAGCACACTGCTTAATTCCCCCGTGCATCAGTTTCCTCATCTCTAAAATTAGGATAATAGTAGTAACTAATTTAATAGGATTCTTATAATATTAAGTGAGATGATAAAACACTGAACAATGTTTTCACATGCCATGTTCTCAACAAATATTAACCATGAATATTATTACTACTACCACTATTGGTAGTAATCATTTTAGTGATTACTATCATTATTGTCAGATTTTATTCTGGGTCTAGCTAAAAATCCTGAACTACAAAAAATATCCTACTGAACTCATGCAGCCCAGAAAAGCTCTTTGGTAATCTCCTTATACAATGTGTCTTATCACTTGGCCTAGATCAACCTTCCCTACTTTAAACCAGATCTCTTCTTGGAATCTCCTCTCCAAAGTTATTCTGTGTGACTCTAGTCATTCAGTTCACACACACACACACACACACACACACACACACACACACACACCACATACCACTGATACACTGATCAGGTAAATTTATTTGTATCATGTGAACCAATATGAAATATAAAATTAGCTTAGTGCAGGAACCTTAACCTATGCTGCCTTTGCAACAAGAAAAGTGTCTACACCAATGGTCTGCATGCAGCTGGAAGTCGATAATTACTGATGGTGATCTGACCTTCCCATGATCGGTCACAGCAAGAACAGAAAGAATATTTTTAGCATCATGTTTGAATCCTACCTGGCAACTTTAAAACTGCAATAATTTGAACCTATGCAGGCAATTAAAAGAAAGTTTTATTATTAGTTGTCCAGAAATTATACCTCATGGTCATTTATATTCTGTAATCACTGAGAAGGTTAGCATGGAGCACTCATTTCCTTCATCTCCTCGCTATTCTCAGTTTCTTGTCACAAGCTGTGTGAGCAATACCCATTTTAATTAGAAAGAGGCAATAACAGGCAAAGGTGATTGCAATAGGTATGTTCAGTACAGAACCAAATTGCACAGCAAGATCTCATCCCGGTGATAAAAACAACTTCACTAAGGCATGTAATTTTGTCTAACAATTTGTTTCTTGGAACAAGCTCCTAAGGCCCACACCCCCGGCCAGCACTACTCGATAAGGTTGGCTTCAGTGGAAGCATTAGCAGGGGCTTCAACTGGGAGGCACCTTCTCTTTGGCCCATGATCCTTCCACCACTCGGGTCTTGTGTTGGGACCTGGCACACTGACCTAATTCCTCTAGGATTCAACAGTGATTTACTTTACAGGCAAAGAAAATGGGTTCTAGTTCTCTCTCTACCTTTAACACTCTTCTTCTCTTTGTCTATCAATATTTCAAAACAAATTTGCATCCTAAAAGTCTGTTTAAAATTAGTTAACTAGGGGATGAAGAATTCACACATTCACACATGGAAGGCAGGACCATGGTAGGGATGATGATGATAATGATGGCGATGAAATAGCTAATATTTACTAAACATTTGTTTGGACCAGGCCCTATGCCAAACACTTAACATATATTATTTGCTGTAGTAATCACAACTGTGAAAGATTGGCATTATTATTTCACTTTCCACTTGAGAAAACTTGCCTAGCGTCATATGACTAACAAGATTCAAGGCTGAGATTTCAAGTCTAGTCTGTTAAAAGCCAAAACCCATACAAAATCATGTGTCTTTTTTCTGTGACCAGCTTTTAACCACAGTTTGATCAAAATTAGGTTTAAGTTTTATTTTATTACCAATGGCCTGCTTCAGTAAATCTATGTATTTCCATACTAGAAAATTAAGTTACCCATTTAAAAAATGGGAAAGAACATGAATGGTCAAATAAATATTTTTTAAAAAGCAAATATTAAATTTCAGTTGTGTCTTATCACTTGTCCTAGATCAACCTTCCCTACCTTAAACCAGATCTCTTCTTAGAATCTCCTCTCCAAGTTAAATGGAATTTAATTCAATTGAAGAAGCAGTAACTAATTGATATAATATACAGGGAATGTAAGAACTCAAATATTAAGTTAGCATTGTCCCTATCCCCCAAGAAACTAATGATATAGTGGGAGGAACACAGTGTAATATTTCATGTCTGACTTCAAATGTCATATCCTATGAGAGGTCTTCCTTTGTAAAACTTTATTTACAAAATAGGCAGTGGGACAGATATAGTTCATAGGCTTCAGTTTGCTGACCAATACTCTAACATATCACTCTTTTTTTTCATTCATAGCACTTAACAAATCTTAACTTATCTAGTTTATTGATTTATATACTATTTTCTTCACAACAATAGTAGCTCCAAGACAGTGGAGTTGTTGTTCTCCAGGGCCTAGAAAGAAGATCCTGATGCACAGACAGTTCACTCTAAATATGTGTTGACTGCCAGGCTGGTGTGGCTCAGTGGTTGACTATCAACCTATGAACTAGGAGATCACAACTCAATTCCCAGTCAAGGCATATGCCTGGGTTGCTAGCTAGATCCCTGGTAAGGAGCATGCAGGAGGCAGCCAATCAGTGATTCTCTCTCCTCATTGATGTTTATATCTCTCCATTTCCCTTCCTCTCTGAACTCAATAAAAATATTTTTAAAAATAATACCTATTCACTAACTAAATGAACAAATACTATTTCACAAAAGGTAAAACACAGACTAACAACAAAATCATGAACTACTTGTATATTTGGACTTATTAATAAAAAATTTTAAAAAGGGAAAATGTCAGACTTACAATGACTAGAAGAAAAGAAGGAGGCAAAGGAGAAGAGGAAGAAGGGGAAGTGAGAGAGGGGGGGAAACTAGAAGAAAAACATGTGTAGATAAAGATAAAGGGGAAATGGCCCTCTCATCTACCACTAATGGGCAAAAATATTGGTGCAACATTTCTGGAGAGCCATTTGCAATTATACATCAAAATGTATATGCCATTTCAAAAACAGGCAGACGACTGAAAAAAGACATTTCTCCAAAGAAAATACACAAAGGGCAAATAAGCACATGAAAAGATGCTCAACTAAATTAGTTATTAGGAAAATACAAATCAAAATCACAATGAGATAGCATTTTTCGCTCATTATAATGATGATCATCAAAAAAGGAAAATATCAAGTGTTGGTGAGGATATGAGGAAACTAGAACCCTTGTGCATTGCTGGCAGGAGTTTCATTTCTGAAGGACTCACAGTAAAACAATGCATATATACTTTTTATTCCAAAATCTTACTTCTAAAAATTAACTCTGAGGAGATGATGCAGAAGAGTGAAATATGTTTATACTAGAATCTATCACCCTCAAGATCCATGAATAAAATGTGGTTATTTAAATAAAGCCTGACACAACAAATAGGTAAAATAGACTATTATGAGGCATTAGATACAAGAAGGTAGGCCTTTCATGTAAAAATATGTCTATAACATTATTATTGAATGGAAAAAGCAAGTTACAGATGCATGTACATTATGATCCTACTGATGCAAAAAATCTAAAGTTTATATATACATGGAAAACATTTGAGATATTCTCCAAAATGTTAATAGTGGGTATTCTCTGAATGGTAGGTTTGAAATGACTTTAATGCTATTCTCTTCATAATTTTCTCTATTTGTTGATTTTTAAAGAATATTTTTTAAACAAAATAACATACTCTCATAAATTCATGTTTATCATTTACATTAAGAAGGGTTAGTCCCTTGATACTTTTATAATAGATGTTTTCTGGATTTCCATTTCCATAGCAACAGTGAAACTTATGAGTGAGTCAAATATAGTTTTAAAAAAGATACATACCTTATATAGTAGTTGTGTCTCTCTTTCAGTCATAAACAGATCTACTATTTCTGAGCAACAGTCAATAATCATTTTCTATAAATGAGAAGACAATATAGTAAGGTTGATATTATTGGTAAATATTAGACATTTTAATTATAAACTATTTATTTCATTTGTATTTTCACCTAAGTTCAATTTTCAGGTTGAGATTTAGAGGGGGTATTTGAAAACTACAGGATGGACACAAACGACAAGATTTAATTAAAAATAATATATTTTTTAGGATTCTTAGCCTGCACAGTCACAGTTAAAATTCATGTTACAGAAGAATAACAGGTAAAGTAATTCACATGAAAATAAGATTTTAAAAAATCACCTTTCTTCTCAGAAGAGCATCCTGGAAGAGAGTTCAGAAATGGATTTAAGTAGAGAAGAATGGTTGGGAATTGGGAAATAAATAGAAAGAGTAAATGAACAGGAAGTGAAGGTCAACATCAAATGGTATCTATTGTGGACGGCTCTACCGCACGCCCTCCTGTAGAGACAGAGCTGAGTTTATGTGAACACATCTGATGGATGAAGAGTCTACCCACAGGCAGGTCAAATCCTCCACATAAGGAGGGACAACAGAAGAGAGCCGCAGTCAGTACTGGCCATGTGAGCTGAGAGGTCCTGATACAGAGCTGGAGGAGGCAGCCATCGGCCAGATGTGAGATGAATAAGAGGAAGAGTCAGAGATGAGTGTGAATTTATCGTCTCCCCCCCCCCCCACCGCCGCCTGCCCAATGGCACTGAGCACAGTGATGGTTCTGACAATCCAATCCATTTTCTGTGAGATCCCCTGTGCATTGTTTCCAGTCTTTTTGGCTATGCACAAGCTTTCTTACCAAATCTTTTCTCCCAGCAAGTCTATTTTACTGGAACTTGTGGGAGATTTTCTTTACTGACAATGATAGAGTCATAACTGTAACATTATCAGAGGAAAACTATGCCTGCCGCAGAGTTTTGCCAGTATCCATCCCTGAAGGAAGCAACAATTTGCTTTTATGGCAGTATTAACATGTACATGTAGTAGCATTCAGAAATTATAAAAATAATAAAAATGCATTAATTCTTACATTACAACTGACCACTGCTGGTTAAAACCTGAACATAAAAAAGCAAAGCTATCATTTAGAATTGAAGACCAGATAGAGTTTCACAGACAAGAAAAAGCTAAGAATTCATCACCACAAGCTAGTATTGCATGAAATGTTGAAGGGTCTTCTTTAAAAAGAACAACAAAAAAAGAAAAAGATAAAAAAATATGAACAATATACTTGCAATAAATGCCTATCTATCAATAATTGAATCTGAAAATAAAAATAAACGAACAAGGAATCTAATGAACAAAATAAACTGATGAATAAAATAAAACCAGAGGCATGGAAACATGGAATAAACTGATGAATCTCAGAGGGAAGGGGGAGGAGGTGGGAAGAAACTAAAGAATTTGTCACCCAAGGACACAGACAATAGGGTGGTAAAGGCCTGAGGTGGGGAATGATCCAGGAGGAGGAGGGCAATGGGGACCAGGGAAGGGAGGACATCTATAAAACTCTCAACAATAAATATTTCTTAAAAGCAAGAAATTGTTATGACTGAATTTTAATAAATGCACGAACATAGAAAAGATCAAATTTTAGAGTTCCAAAGTTATAGCTAATTTACCTCCATTTAACAAATATATGTAAGGTATTATATCAGGTGCTGTGGAATACAAAGATGAAGAATTGGGTCCTATCCTCCCAAGTTTACAATAACTGAGAAAAAAAATGCATACACAACTAAATAAAACACCAAGTATAACGTGGTCAGAACAAGCATCGCTGTGACATGTTGTAGGAGCCTAGAGGTGGGATAAGCATAAACCTAGAGTAAGTATAAGCATGATGACAGGAAAGACTTCCCAGAGAAAGGGTCAGATGAATTGAGAGTTGATAGAGTAGTAGGATTTCAACTGACAGAGAATGGGGACAAGGGCATTCTGGCTGGAGGAAGCTGGGCAAGCAAAAAACAGTGGACATGCAAGGCACATAGGGACCTGACATGATTTTTCCTGTGGGCTGGTATAGGAAGCATGGCAGTGAAAATGGTGAGAAATAAGGCTGAAGGGGCAAACTTATACCAGGACAGGTAAAACCAAGGGATCTGGATTTTGTTGTATAGAAAAGTGAGAGGCACTGGACGGAGGGCATAATCAAATTGCTTTAGAAAGATAATTCCGGCCATAGCTTAAAGGTGAACTGGGCTGTTCTAACCAAGAAATGAGACTTAAGTATGAACTTAAATGTTCTCATACACACACCAAAAATGGAGAACTGGTCTGATAAAAAAAATATGGCAAGAGAAAGGTAAATAAGGGAAAGGGCTACTCAAATCACTTGGGCAGGAAGTGATCATGGCTAAATATGAGCCAGCTTCAATGGGACCTAAACAGGATGGAGGGCAGGCAGAATTTCCTGCATTAATCAAGGTAAACCAGTTTCTTCTGATGAACTTTCCATGCTTCTGGTTCATTGTACTAGACAGAGGAGAACACATATCCACTCCTATATCCCTCTCATTATCTGGCTTTTTATATTTCTAACTGAGTTCTTAGGACTGGTAAAAGTATGTGTGTGTTTTTTTTATACTACATAAAAGGCTTTAATAGCAACTATGATGGGTTACTTTCATGATTTTATTGAGACCTATCAAGCAAAATGACAGTGTCCATATCAGTATTTCACATAACAGATGGATAGCAATGTTACCTCATAAATGCCTTTCATTCCCATTTCAACATTTATCAAACACAAATTTCACCTCAACACTCTGTTTCTTTAGTATTCTCTGAGATAAACCATGTACATAGGTCAGAAACTGGCTGATTAGATGTTAGGCAGTGAGAGGTTTCATGAGGCCTCACTAGCACAGAAATGGAAACAGGGAAGGCGCTAAGTTCACCCATCCCATCAAGAGCTGCTGGATCAGGGATGTGGTTGGCAAGGAGTCTGGGAGGACACTGAATGACCCTTTCTATCTCTGCCATTTCTCCTTTAACAAGGAGCATCTTAATTCTATGAATGGAATTCAATTCTGAGTTGCTTCAAAATTAATAAAGCCAATTCTTTGACTTAGTTGACATCCTCATCATCTTTCACCTACAATATGGAAAAAGTTTCCTAAGTTATTTTCCATCCTCAGAACTTTTGCTTCCCTCATCCCTCTTCACATGCCAGCATGATTAATTTAGTAAATGTAGTGCAGATCATGAGGTGCTCTTCCAGCTGCTGCTTCATATTCTCCTACTCCAGCACACATCCTGCCTTGCTTTTCCACAACCCTTTCCTGCAGAGCAATGTTCATTCACCACTTACTCGTTCAGCCTCTATTTAATGCATCCTAAGTGCTGTGGGGTGGTAATGGGAAGTGAATAAGACAGAGAGAGGTCATGGTCTGGTGGGATGGGTAAGAAAGACAGACTTCCAGCACTGTAGGAAGTCAGAGGAGGAAGCACCTAGTTCCACCATCTCTCAGCCCCATATCCCACCATATTCACCCTGTACTCTTGCCACAACAGGTGATTCACTGTCCACCAAATATGAGATTCAGTCCCATGATTTCACCCTCAGTCAGGAATGAGTGCACTCCACAAGTCTCCAACTAAAAATTTCACAGGCAAGTATTGAAAAGGCACTGTGTTTTACTTACTAAAGATATTGGAGATAAAATCTTATCTAATAAAGAGGGAATATGCTAACTGACCCTCATGCAGTTGCAAAGATGACAGCACCCACAGCCACAAGATGGCCAGCAGGGAAGGGCAGTTGGAGGGGCCCAGGCCAGAAGGGGAGGGCAGTTGGGGGTGATCAGGTCAGCAAGGAGCAGTTAGGTGTCAATCAGGCCAGCAGACAGAAGTGGTTAGGGGCAATCAGGCAGGCAGGCAGGCAGGCAGGCAAACTGTTGGGAGCCAGCAGTCCCAGATTGTGAGAGGGTTATACAACTGCCAGTTGAGGCCTAATCCCACAGGCTGAACTAATGCCCTGTGGGATCAGGCCTAAACTGGCAGTCAGACATCCCTCGAGGGGTCTCAGATTGGAGAGGGTGCAGACTGGGCTGAGGGACACTCCCACTCAGTGCACAAATTTTGTACACTGCACCTCTAGTTATAAATAAGACTCCTGAGCCAAGGAATACAAGTTCAAGAGAGAAGAAGAAATATATAAACAAATAATTGCTGAAATAATTTGATAAGGGAACAGGTATTTTGGGGCCCAGTGGAAAATGGGCTTTCAGTTTGTAGGAGCTTTAAATGCTGTCTGAGCTATTTAAGCAAAGACAAAGTCTAATTCAAACTTCTCTTCCTCCCTCCTTCCAACTTTCCCTTCCCTCCTCATTCTCTCTCTACACACACGCATACATACACACACACACAACAATATGAATGAGATCTAAAAAAAAAACCCAATAAATTAGAATCATTGGCATCAAAAGCCCCAATTGAGAGGGAAGGATTCTACAACCTTACTCTTGTATAGTGTAGAATCCAAATAATGGGGGAGATAGGAAAACTGGAAGAAGTCAGAGAGACTAAGTTGAACTATATAATAAAGAGCTGAGCCAGAGCAGGAAGGGGAGAGGAGATAAAACACTCTACACAGACTGTTTTGGAGGGAAAGTTTTAGGAGTTTGAGCCAAATGAGACAGATGTTAAAGACTAGCTTTGGATGTCAGAGAGATATTAAGAGCAAGATAGCTGGAGAAAATAAGGCTTTAAATAAGTTTTTCTGCATACTGGTATCCTCAAAACGATTCCCTCTTGGATGTTCTTATAGATTTTGATTGTGTTCTATGTTTTTGAACATCAGATTGATGTTTCCTTAGACACCACACTTTGCTTACTAAAAGGGGGCCACCAGGCAGCTGACTCATTATGAATGACATCTGGGTACCTAGCCATGCTCCTACAACAATAAGCTCCTCCATGACAAGGACCTAATTGTACTGATTTCTATACGTCCTTCTCTCCCCAAGCCTGGAAAACTTTTGGAAATAACTGTCTCAAAAATAATTTTTTAATTGATGCTAATGTCCAATTTTATTTGGCTCTGTGTTTTCAGAGTACTTTGATATTTGGGATAATCTGACACCACACGAATTCTAACTGCCTTGTTCAATCCAGTGATTCTGGACATGTTTGCTGAACTAATCTTGAATGACTTAGTAAACATAATTTAAGATTTTCATATCAGTATGCTATCATTCCAGAAGGGAGTTTTTGTCTTAAAATCAGGATGGGTAGCATCTTTCATATGCTTTCAAGTACCTGATGAACTCTGAAGATAGCCTTAAAACTGAGTGACAGGTGAAGACAACTCGGTCATTCTGAGCTGGTGGTGTTCACTTTTGAAAAAGGACATACAAGGCTTTCAAGCCAGAAGTGAATGGAACACCTGCTCTGTAGCCCTCCAGATACATCTTAAACTGCTGTCTGTTTTCTGAAGTTTTTGGCTTCTTCCAGACCATAGGGATTTGGGGACAAAAGAAAAAAAAAGGGAAGGGAATGAGAAAGAGAACAAGATTTACTATTTCCCATATCAACCAAAAGCGCATTTTTATGGACCCTTAAATTTAATAACCCACCAAAAATCTATATTGTGATGGATATAAATATATTAGATTATAGAGGTTATGAAATACTGTCCAATTCTCCATCAGAATTGATCTCTTCAAGTGCCCTAGTTAACTTCTAATTAGCTACCAGTGAAGGTTGTCATGACAACGAACTGGCAGATTTAGTCAATGGGATTTATCTGATATTACCCTACAGAATCTAGCTGCCTTTTTTTTCTTTTCTTTTCTTTTTTTTTCTTACGTGCTGGTTAGTATACTGGGAAAAAAGAAAACTTTGCACGTTCCTTCCATTTCTCAACTTTCAAATGTTATGAACCAATTTGCCAATTCACGTAAACAAATACTAGTTTTTCTTCCATTGGATGACATTCTGTCTCATAAAGAACTTACTGAAACACATCTAAACATGCCCCACTTAAAGCTGAAGAAGCTCTTTCTAAGTTGGATAATAGACAAATTAAAAAATACAGAGGATAACATCAGGACTGAAAGGAGTTTGTGCTTCTCAGGATTGACCCACTCACATATACTATTTGAGTCAGGATATGAAAGCAAGCCCCAAACCTTGGTTAAGGCTAGATAGGTCCTCTGGATTCTCCATCTGCCTATATTCAAATGCTCCCTTGCCCCCTCTCCCATTTATTTCTAATTTATTTATATGCATAGCCACCTCTTGGCTCAGATACTGGGCTCACTGTGGTCAATTTGATACCTACATGTGATCCCCAGGGAAATTCTGCTGACTCTCACTCCAACCTAGGGGCTCATCTCTCCATCTCAGAGCAGTACTTGAGTGAAAGGATCCTTTTGAGGAAGGAGGGAACAATTAGTCCCAGGAAAGGACTTGTGTCCCATAGTTTTGGGCAGAGCACAACCTAAAACTATTACTCTTATAGATGCTCAACTCTCCTGTCTAAGACAATCTAAGCCAAAAAGACAAATGGGCGCAGGGGGGAAATGATCATTTTCCATATATAACCTATAAAGTAATGATTCAAGGACAATTTCAGCAAAGAATATTCTAGACCATGGCTCAGAGACAACAACCTGCTGAGTTTGGTCTATGACTGAAAGACTGTGATTGTAAGTGATCTGCAAAGGAAGAGCAGAAATGAAAGAGACAAGTTCCTCTCCAAAACAGGCATGAAAGGGCAACCATAGAATTTAGGACAAGAATCATATATAAGTGAAACTTCATGAGTTTGAGATGGCTGATCCACTGGTAGATTTGTTATTGGTATTCAGTATTTCATTAGTATCATTAAGTGTCTGGTAATTCTTGTAATAGTTGAGGACCCTGGAAAGAATGTGTAACTAAAACTCTAAGGCATCATTTCTATAAATGCAAGCACAGAGCACAGGAGACGTGAATACTGGAAAGATGCATTTTGCAAATGCTAACTGTTCTTGCCTGATGAATCTTCTTACAGCTGGGCGTGTTGCTTTCACAATAATGAAAAATTCACTCACTGTCCTGGTAAATTCAGACTGAAGAAATGCCAACAAGTATAGTCTGAAAATCAGGAGAGTTGCCAACGTTTACATTTTCACATAATGAGTGAATACATGAGGAAACAAAAAGAGCCATACCCATTCTATTCTTATTTATTTATTTACTAGGGGCCCGGTGCACAAAAATTTGTG
>PVJC01047976.1:0-12725 GCA_004026665.1 Murina feae | reverse complement strand
GGGAGAACTTCTGTGCTGGAGACACCCTTATGGGGCAAGAGTTGTTTCAGTGGAGCTTTTATGCTCACTGCATCTGCCCCAGGTGTGTTCCTTGAGGATCTGTTTTGTTTAGGTTAGTCCCACTCTGGCCGCTGGGTTGGGGCTGGCTCCTGTATCTTTAAGGAGGTGTTGCTGCAGAAGCCTCTGACGCACTTGGGAGTGGCGGGGCCTCGGGGAGTTCGCCGGGCGTGGCGGAGCAAACAGCTATGGCGCTTCTCAGCCCTGCGCTGAGAGACGCCAGGACTCTGTGTCCCACGGTTATAGCTGTAAGCAACGCTGAGAGAAACCCGTTTTGGATTTCCTTCTGATGCTAGTCTCTGGGTGTCTGTGGGACCTCCAAAACTCGCCTGGAACTGGAGTTCAGAGCCGCTGGGAGCTTGTGGCTCTCTCCGTTTTGGAAAAGAACCACGACCTCCGGTACCAGCCCTTCCCCAAGCCCGTGCGCGCGCCTCCGTACCTCTGTACTTTGCTTCCGCTGCTGCTCTGAGTCTCAGACTCTTCTCTGGTTGTAGGATTTTCACTCCGCCGGCCGTCCTGTGGGTGCGAGTGGTGTCCGTGTGTTCTTTTCGTGGTTTTTCTGAAATTGTTGTTCACAGCTGCATATACGGTGTCTACCCTGTGCCGCCATCTTGTTTCTCTGGTCCAGTCCTTTAAAACAAAGTCCAAAATTCATGAGGGAGACCGGACCTCCAACACCGTATCTCATGATTCACGGGTTACCAGACATCCAGAGTAGTCCAGACATCTATTCCATTTTCCAGAGGTCCCGCCCGGTATCCAGAACACCACTGGGCACCGACTGGCCTCCAGTACCTAGCCCTCCCTCTCGGGTCCCGGAGTTTCCTGCTGGAGCCCAGAAGTTTCTCCTGGGGGCCAAACATCGAACCAAGTATCTATTCCTATATAAGCATTCAGGTATCCACAGTAACCCAGGGAGGATTCCATCACCCCCATGTCCTGTGCCTGACTGTCACCAGCCCCGAGGCCCACAGCGCCCCCTAGTGCCCAGGCCCTTCTCCCAGGACCCAGACCTCCATCTGGGCCTCAGACCTACATCCGGGTCCCAGACCCTATATCCGGGTCCCAGATGCTCATGGGGTGGGTGGAGATGGGGTGGGGGGTGCTGAAAAGGTCATCCCGCGAACCATACTTCGAAGCCTGTATCTACACTTTGGTCCGGTTTAGGTATCTACAGTAGGGCAAGGCAACAATTCCATGATCCAGAGGTCCTGCTCTTGACTCAGATTACACCTGGAGCCCAGACTGCCCCACACTGCCCCGTGCTCCCTCCCCCTACCCAGACCTCCATCCGGGTCCAAGTTCTTCATGCCAGGGCCCAGAAATTCTTCCCGGGGCCTGGACCCTGACACGCGTGTCTCGGCCTGGATCAGGGTTCAGATATCTACAGTTGCCCAGATGAGTATTTCATGATCCAGAGGTCTTACCCCTGACGCAGACTGCCCCCCGGGGCTCAGATAGGCCCTAGGGGCCAGGCTTTCCTCCCTGGACCCAGAACTCCATGGGGGACTCAGACCTACATCTGGGTCCAGGACTACATGTGGGTCCCAGATCTTCATGCCAGTGCTCAGAAGTCCATATTGGGGCCCAGAGATCCAACCCAGCAACTAGTCCTTCATCAGGATCCAGATATCCACAGTAGTCCAGGCTAGCATTCCATAACCCACAGGTCCTGTCCTGACCCAGACCAGCCCCGGGGCCGGGCCCACAGCGCCCCCTAGTGCCCAGACCTGGGTTCTCCGACCCAGCCCTCTTATGAGGGTTTCAGACCTACATCCAGGTCCCATATGGTCAATGGGTGGGTGGAGATGGGGTGGGGGATGCGGAGCAGGTCATCCTGAGAACCAGACATCGAAGCCTGTATCTACTCTTTGAACCGGTTTAGGTATCTACAGTAGGGCAAGGCAACCATTCCATGATCCAGAAGTCCTGCTCTTGACTCAGATTACACTTGAGCCCAGACCGCCGCACACTACCCCGTCCTCCCTACCCGTACCCAGACCTCCATCCGGGTCCCAGTCCTTCTTGCCAGGGTCCAGAAGTCCATGCCGGGGGCCAAACCTCCAACCCAGCAAGTAGTCCTTCATCAGGGTCCAGATATCCACAGTATTTCAGGCTAGCATTCCATAACCCACAGGTCCTGTCCCTGACCCAGACCAGCCTCGGGGCAGGGCCCACAGCGCCCCCTAGTGCCCGGACCTGGGTACTGGGACCCAGCCCTCTTATGAGGGTTTAAGACCTACATCCGGGTCCCAGACCTTCCTAATGCAGCCAAAAGTTCCTCCCGGGGACCAGACCTCGAACCCTGTAGCTAATTATGTATGGTTTACCAGACATTCAGGGCACTCCAGACAACTACTCCATTATCCAGAGGTCACACCCGGCATCCAGACTACTCCCGGAGCCCTGACAGCCTTGTACTCCCCAGACCTCCCTCCCCGCGCCCAGACCTCCTTCGGTGCCGCACACCTTCACGCTGTGGCCCAGAAGTCTCTCTTGGGACCCAAACAACCCACGCAGTAACTACTCCTTTGCCAGTGTCCACTTATCCACAAGAGTACAGGGGAGCATGCCCCAATCCAGAGGTCCTGTCCCTGACCCAGACAAGCCCAGGGGCCCACAGCGCCCCCTAGTGCCCAGACCTCTGTGCAGCCCTCAAACCTACATGCAGGTCCAGTCCTTTAAAACAAAGTCCAAAATTCATGAGGGAGACCGGACCTCCAACACCGTATCTCATGATTTACGGGTTACCAGACATCCAGCGTAGTCCAGACACCTATTTCGTTATCCGGAGGTCCCGCGCGTTACCCAGACCACCACTGGGCACCGACAGGCCTCTTGTCCCTAGCCCTCCGTCTCGGGCCCCGGTCCTCCCTGCTGGGGCCCAGAAGTCTATCCTGGGGGCCCAAACCTCGAACCCAGTATCTATTCCTATATAAGCATTCAGGTATCCACAGTAACCCAGGAAGGATTCCATCATGCCCATGTCCAGTGCCTGACCCACACCAGCCTTGGGGCCCACAGCGCCCCCTAGTACCCAGACCCCTCTCCCAGGACCCAGACCTCCATCTGGGCCTCAGACCTACATCCCGGTCCCAGACCCTACATCCGGGACCCAGACACTCATAGAATGGGGGCGGCAAGGGCGGAGAAGGTCATCCTGGGGACCAGTCGTCGAAGCTTGTATCTAGTCTTTGGTCTGGTTTAGGTATCTACAGTAGGGCAAGGCAACCATTCCATGATCCAGAGGTCCTGCTCGTGACTCAGATTACACCGGGAGCCCAGACCGCGGTATAGTGACCAGTCCTCCCTCCCCCTTCCTCGACCTCCATCCAGGTCCCAGGCCTTCATGCCAGGGCCCAGAAGTCCTTCCAGGGTCTTCACCCTGAAACTTGTGTCTCAGCCTTTGTCAGGGTTCAGATATCTCCTTTAGTCCAGATGAGTGTTTCATGACCCAGTGGTCTTACCCCTGACCCAGACTGCCCCCCAGGGCTCAGACAGGCCCTAGTGGCCAGGCTTCCCTCCTGGACCCAGACCTCCAAGGTGGGACTCAGACCTACATCTGAGTCAAGACTACATGTGGGTCCCAGATCCTCATGCCAGGGCCCAGGAGTCCATTTTGGGGCCCAGAACTCCAACCCAGCAACTACTTCTTCATAAGGGTCCAGATATCCACAGGAGTCCTGGCTAGCATTCCATAACCCACATGTCCTGTCCATGACCCAGACCAACCCCGGGGCCCATACCGCCCGTAGTGCGCAGACCTTGGTCCTCGGAGCCAGCCTTGTATCAGGGTTTCAGACCTACATCCAGGTCCCAGACCTTCCTGATTGAGCCCAAATGTTCATCTTGGGGACCAGACCTCGAACCCTGTATCTGATTATGTATGCAGTCCAGACAACTATTCCATTATCCAGAGGTCACACTCGGTACCCTGACCACTCCCTGGGCCCTGACAGCCCTCGAGCCCCCAGAGCTCCCTCCCGGCGCCCAGACCTCCTTCCGGGCCACACACCTTCATGCTGGGGCCCAGACGTCTCTCCTGGGGCCCAAACATCCTACGCAGTATCTACTCCTTAAACAGGGTCCACTTATCCACAATAGACCAGGCGAGCATACCCTGATCCAGAGGTCCTGTCCCTGTCCCAGACCAGCCCCGGGGCCCACAATGCCCCCTAGTGCCCAGACCACTGTCCAACCCAATACAGCATTCCAGATCACCCTTTCTTGAACTGGAGTTCCTGACCCTGAGGCAGTCCTCCAACTGGACACTACGACGCCCTCCAGTGGCCAGACCTCCCTCCCAGGAACCAGGTCTCCACCTGGGGTCAGATCTCCACCTTCGTCCCAGATGTTCATGTTGGGGCCCACAATTTCTCAGGAGTGTAAGACCTCGAACCCAGTATCTAGTTCTTGCTTGGTGTCCAGACATCCACAGTAGTCCAGACCACCATTCCATGACCCAGAGGACCAGCCCCCTGCCCAGACCTCCATCGGGGTACCAGCCTGCCACCCCGTGCCCAACCTCCCTCCCAGAACCCATACCCAGATCAGCCTCCCTGACCTTAATTCCTGGGTGAAGATCTCGAATCCCAGAACCCATACCCAGATCCGCCTCCCTGACCTTAATTCTTGGGTGAAGACCTCAAATCCAGTTTTTATTCCCTTATCGGGGTCCAGACTTCAACATTAGTCCAGACCACTTATCTATGACACAGAGGGTTCAGCCACTGTGTCAGACCTACAGTGCCGGCCAGACTGCCCACCCGTTGCCAAACTCCCGCCCTGGACCTTTGCCTCCATCAGAGCTCGAGACCTCCATCCGGGTCCCTGAACTCAACGCCTTCGGGCCCAGAACTCAAACCCAGTTTGCAGTCACTAATCGGGGTCCAGACTTCCTCAGCAGTCCAGACTACCTTTTCATAAGCCAGAGGTCCTGCCTGAGAGCCAGACCTCTGACCCGGGCACAAGACCGCCCTCCAGTGGGCAGACCTTTTCCCTAGGACCCAGACCTTCATCCGGGCATCACGCCTACATCCGGGTCCCAAACCTTCAGACCAGGGCCCAAAGGGCCATCCTGGGGCCCTGCCCTCAAGCATAGAATCCGGTCTGGTATCAGGGAACCAGATATCCATCCCTATTCCGGACCACCATTCAGTAATCCAGAGGTCTAGGCCAGGATCCAGACCTCAGCATAGGGCCCAGACTTCCCTCTGGGTCCCGAACCCCCAGCTCAGGAACCAGACAACCTCCGGGGCTCAGACCTCCCTCCAGGTCCCATATCTTCCTGTGAGGGCCCACACTTCAAACACAGTATCCAGTCCCTTATTAGGGTCCAGACAGACACTGCATTCCAGACCACCCTTTCATGAACCTGAGGTCCTTCCCCTGAGTCAGACATCGGACCTGGGCCTGAGACTGCCCTCCAGTGGCCATACCTCTGTCCCAGGACTCAGACCTCCTTCTGGGGCTCAGACCTCCATCCAGGGCTTAGATGTTCAAGCTTGGGCTCCGAATTCCTATCGAGGGCCAGACCGCGAACCTGGTATCTAGTCCTTAATTGCTGTCCAGTCATCCATAGTAGTCCAGACCACCATTCTATGAACCAGAGGGCCAGCCCCTTTTCCAGTCCTCCATTGGGTCACAAACTGCCTTCCAGTGTCCTCCCTCCCTCCCAGGACCTATACCTCAATCAGGGGCCGAGACCTCTGTCCTGGTCCCTGACCTTAATTCTGGGGGCCTCAGACCTCAAACCCACGTGTCAGTCCCTTGTTGGGGTCCAGACATCCACAGCAGTACAGACCACCCTTTCTTGACCCAGAGGTTCGAGCCCTGACAGAGACCTCCATCCCCGGCCCAAGACCGCCCTCCAATGGCCAGACCTCCCTTGCCGGACCCAGACCTCCACCCGGCCGGCCTTCAGACCTACATCTGGGGCTCAGAGCTACATCTCCTTCTCAGATATTCATGCTGGGGTGCAGAATTTCTACGGAGGATAGGACCTTGAACCCAGTATCTAGTTCTTAATTGCTGTCCAGACATCCACATAATCCATGACCGAGTCACCCAGCCCATGACTCAGATCTCCACCACTCACCCAGAAGTCCATCGTATGACTCATCCTTTCTGTAGGAGAAAGCCTTTTATTCTGGGCCTAGACCTCCATCCCAGGGCCTGGACTTCATGCTAGGGCTCAGAATTTTATACTAGATTCCTGATCACGAACCCAGAATCTAGTTTTGTATCAGGTCCCAGACCTCCATCTCAGTCTCCAGTCCTTCCTTAGGGGCCCAGACCTAGATCTAGGGCTCAGACCTATATCCGGGTCCCAGACCTTCATATCAGGAGCCAGACCTCCATCCTGGGACCCAGACCTTGAACCTAGTATCCAGTCCTGTATCAGGTGCCCAGAAATCCATCCTATAATCCAGCCAACTTTAGTGCCCAGCCCTCCAGCCCAAGTCCAGATCTCCATCTGTGGCTGAGACCTACATCGGGGAGTTTATTAATTTCTGCAATAACAGAAGCCAGAGTATCAGCAATTCCCTAATTCCCAAAGGCCAACACCAGAGGGTAAGATAATACCTGCATACACAGCGGATTACAGGGGTTCCCACTGGCACCCACCTTGGCTGGCCTGGGGCCTGTGGGCTGGGGCAGCTCCCGCATTGAGCATCTGCCCCCTGGTGGTCAATGTTTTATGGCAACCAGTCATAGCAACCAGTCGTTCTGCCAGTCGTCCCACCATTCGGTTGATTTGCATATTAGGCTTTTATTATATAGGATATCAGTTTACAATGAGGAAACTTAAGGCACAGAAGGGTTAATGTGCTTAAGATTCCATTATGCAGTATTAGCAGAGGGCTCAGATCTTGAGCTATCTTCCTCCAACACTCACCAGAAAAAAGGATCAAGTTTTCATCTTATAATATGGCCTATCCCAACTCAGGGCAGGTGACTTAGAAAATTATTTATAGATTTCCCCTAATATCCCCAAACTAAAAATTTGTCAATTCAGTGAAGATGTCCGATTTTGATAGCAACAATTTCATTAAACTTAAACTGAATAAAAACTATGTAATTTCTAGAACATATGCAGTTTATCTGTTTTTTTGGGAGTGCAGTTCCAAGGCAAAGTTCCTGCACAGAAAAGAAAGCCAGCATTCAGCTCTTCCAGTTTCTAAGGGAGGTGAGGCATAGGACAAGGGGGTTGGGATGGATGTCAGATTGACCACACTGCAGCATAACATCTGGAGCTGCTGCCTCATGCAATTGAACATTCTGAACCATATCTGAATTAAGAGCATTGTTGAAGGTAAGGGATGGTGAACAACCTTCCCTGTAGTCAGTAGAGAATTCTTATCTGAAATGGGAGGCAAGGGCATATACCTTGAGAAGGGAAGCTAGGGGTATGATAAGTTTGAAGAACATGATGAACGTCTACATTAACCCCTGGGAATATTAGGGGAGAATCTACATATATAAAAGGCTAATATGCTAAGTGTCCAACAGTCCAACCCCTGTGAAAGGGTTGTTTGACTGCCAAAGGGGTCACGACCCACACAGGCTGAGAACCACTGCTTTAACCAAATGTCTGTGAAGCATTTTCTTTTTTTCTTTTTATTTATTTATTTATTTATTTATTTATTTATTTATTTATTTATTTAAAAATATTTTTTATTGATTTTTTTACAGAAAGAAAGGGAGAAGGATAGAGAGTTAGAAACATCAATCAGCTGCCTCCTGCATGCTCCCCACTGGGGATGTGCCCACAACCAAGGTACATGCCCTTGACCGGAATCGAACCTGGGACCTTTCAGTTGGCAGGCCAACACTCTATCCACTGAGCCAAACCGGGTAAGGCTGTGAAGCATTTTCCTGTGCCTCATCTTGTTTGATTTGATCTTCACAGAAGTCCTGGAGCAGGTAGATAGGAAACTCGATGGAATCCTATTTTCATTAGCTGGAAAACGGAGATTTAGAAAGCTTAGAAACTTGACCCGACTAAAAAGAAAAAAGAATGGTGGAACTTGAAAATGACTTCTGGTTTTCTCACTGCGCAGAATATAGTCAACCACTGCTGCAGTTAAATATTTTACCCTTTGTTCTCTCTGTGTGATCTACAATAATAATCTGCTTTGTGTTGATATTTACTGCTGTATTGCTGACAATTACCTGAAAGAGAAGTTGGAGTGCTTCACTAGGCTGGAAAAAGTTTAGCTAAGTCAGAAAGCAGGTCTAATTAAGCAAGTTTATTCTGTATCTATAAAAGACTACGTTGACTAGCACATGCACGATACACATAAAGCTCTCACTGCTGCCAATCACACACGTGTTTCTGTCACTATCGATCATGAATTTAGTTGACACTTCTATTATAAAGGGTGAGTAGTGATATGAATTTGTGCACTGGGCCACTAGTCTAATAAAAGAGTAATATGCAAATTGACCCTCACTCTGTTACACCTAAGCCACGGCCATCAGCCAATCAGAGCAGCTCTATGCAAATTAACCCAGCCAACATGGCAGCCAGTATTCACGGAGCTAGAGCAAACAGGAGGCTTCCGTTGCACCAGCATTGGAGGAAACTGCCTGCCTAGGCTGGCTGTAGCTTTCCGCTCAAGGCAACAAAGTTTCAATTATAGAAGATAAATAAACCCCAGAAACCTGATTCCAGCCAGCCTCGCTGGGACATTGGGTCAATGGAAGCTGTGGCCAGCCTGCAAACAGCCATCAGTCCCTCACCCAGGCTGGCCAGGCACCCCAGGAGGGTGGGGGGAACTCACCTTGAAGGGGCTGTGGCTTAGCCTGCAAATAGCCATCAGTCCCTCACCCAGGCTGGCCAGGCACCACAGCAGGACTCCACCCTGAAGGGGATGTGGCCAGCCTGCAAACAGCCATCAGCCCCTCACCCAGGCTGGCCAGGCACCCCAGCGGGAAACCCACACTGATCCAGGACACCCTTCAGGGCAAACCAGCCGGCCCCCACCCATGCACCAGGCCTCTATGCTATATAATTGTATCTAATAAGAGTAATATGCAAATTGACCATCACAAGATGGCTTCCCCTATGTGCTCAAAGACGGCCACCACAAGATGGCCAGCAAGGGAGGGCAGTTGGGGGGGACCCAGTTCTGCAGGGGAGGACAGTTGGGGGGACCCAGGCCTGCAGGGAAGGGCAGTTTGGGGGGTGGACTGGGCTTGCAGAGGACAGTTGCAGGGGACCCAGGTCGGCAGGGGAGGGCAGTTGGGGGGAAGCCAGGCCTGCAGGGGAGGGCAGTTGGGAGAGACCCAGGCCTGCAGGGGAGGACAGTTGGGAGAGACCCAGGCCTGCAGGTGAGAACAGTTGGAGGGGACTCAGGACTGCATGGGACGACAGTAGGGGGGACCAGGCTGGTAGAGGGGAACAATTGGGAGGGACCCAGGCCTGCAGGGGAGGACAGTTGAGGGGGACTGTCCTAGCAGGGGGAGGGCAGTTAGGGGCAATCAGGCTGGCACAGGAGCAGTTAGGCATTGATCAGGCTGGCAGGGGAGTGGTTAGGGGCAACTGGCAGGTGAGAGGTCAGGAGCCAACAGTCCTGGATTGTGAAAGGGATGTCCAACCGTCCGTTTAGGCCCGATCCCACCGGTGGGATTGGGCCTAAACGGGCGGTCGGACATCCCTCAAGGGGTCCCAGATTGGAAAGGGTGCAGGTGGGCTGAGGGACACCACCCCCATCCCCCACTCTGAGCATGAATTTTGTGCACCTGGCCTCTAGTCCTATATAATAAAAGGGCAATATGCAAATTGACCCTAACAGCAGAACGACTGGGAATGACTGGTCACTATGACACACACTCACCACCAGGGGGCAGATGCTCAATGCAAGAGCTGCCCCTGGTGGTCAAGGCACTCCCACAGGGGGAGCTCTGCTCAGCCACAAGCCAGAAGGCTGCCAGTACAGCGGTGGTTGTCGGAGCCTCTCCTGCCTCCTCAGCAGTGCTAAGGATGTCCAACTACAGCTTAGGCCTGCTACCCACTGACAAGTGGACATTCCTCGAGGAGTCCCAGACTGTGAGAGGGCACAGCCCAGGCAGAGCCAACCCCCCACCCCCCCATGCACAAATTTTTGTGCACTGGGCCTCTAGTAAATATATAAAAGGACACACAGGGTGTCTGCTGGTTCAGTTGAATCAGCAATATTAATGAGAATGAGAGACCTGGAGGGATATGAGGATGTAATCAGATTGGTGGAGTGGCATTTCTAATTTCAGAGGTAGGGAGGTTCTTGAAGCAATGACAAGTCTAAATTGCAACCAAGCATGGAAAAAATGCTGAGAAGAGTTAAAATCAAACGTTTGAGGCCTAACCGGTTTGGCTCAGTGGATGGAGCATTGACCTGGGGACTGAAGGGTCCCAGATTCTATTCTGGTCAAAGGCATGTACCTTGGTTGCGGGCACATCCCCGGTGGGGGGGATGTGCGGGAGGCAGCTGATCAGTTTCTCTCTCATTGATGTTTCTAGCTCTCTATCCCTCTCCCTTCCTCTTTGTAAAAAACAAAACAAAACAAAGAAAAAACAAACACACACACAAAAAAACAAAACGTTTGAGGCTACAGTGGCATTAAGAGTGTGTCATTCATTCACTTGTGTGCAGCTATTACCATTGTAAGAAAAAAAAAGAGAGAGAATGCAGTATATAAGCTAGGTGCTGGAGTTGTGGTGTATGATTAAGGTACAGAAGTACAAACAGTAAAGGGCCCATAAAGATGTCATGAATCACCCCACTGGTGTGCCTCAGTGGTTGAGCATCGACCTATGAACCAGGTCACAGGTTTAATCCCAGTTAGGGCACATGCCTCAAGGTTGCAGGCTTGATCCCCAGTGTGGGACTTGATCCCCAGTGTGGGACTTGCCCAGTGAGGCAGCCAATCAATGATTCTCTCTCATCACTGATGTTTCTATCCCTCTTTCTGAAATCAGTAAAAATATTTTAAAAAGCAACAAAAAACCCCCCGGATATCATGAATCTCACACAGGCAGTTCTACATGAGAAATGTAGACCTGGAAGTAATGACCTGGAAGATGCCAAGACCACAAAGCCTCTTGTGTACACTGCAAGAACAAGTAGGCTCCACCTGGGAGGGCTGCAGAGGTTCAGAGGCCTGCAGAGACCATCTCTAGTAGGGAAAGACATGTGAGTTTTGTAAAGAGGAAAATAGATGACCCAGTTTACATGGCGTTTTAGAAGGCAGGGTCCATACATGTGATACTCCCAAAGTAATGCTCCTGCGCAAACTTTGGCTGTAACAACCTCCGAGCCTGTTAACATGTTAAGCGCCCTGTCAGTCACCGGTGCCGCCAGCTTATCAGTAAAATCAAGTATCTCGGGCTAAAGGAAAAGGAAGACAAAACAGGCTTGGCGCTTAACATGTTAACTTAGGCACAAAATAGGGACAGCACAGCAGGTCCGTGAATAACATCATTTTGTTAGAAGAGAGGCCATAGGAACTTCACTCGTTTACATCAAGTAACCTAGGGTAAAACTGGCTTTGTTATATGCCGTTTAGCTAAAGTTGCAGAGCCTATCAAGACTTACCGTACCTGTACCATGAGGTAGTGAGGATAAATTGAGATGTGAATGCGCCTTATAAAGCAATTCAAGTTATGGGAATTTGGGAAAATGCCATGCTGAATTATCTGGATTACCAACCGACGATTATAGCTGTATGTACATGAAGATTTTATGCCAACGTATTTTTATTCCACGTGTGAAACTTAAAACTCAGGATGGTAAAAAAATTATAATCAAGGGTGTCAGATGTCCTAGAGAGCATCTGACACAGTTGAGAATAAAAAGAGTAATACAGACATGGCAGGTCACTGCTAACTTGCTAACTATGAGAGCAGTAATTTTTTATGTGATTTTCAAGGAATTTGACCTGGATATAAAATGAATATTTCAGTGCTTACCAATTAAGAGCTTTCACAGATGTCAATGAATGCTTAACAACAATCTTATGAGGTAGATTACTTCTATTCTCCAGATGGCAAAAATGAGATTGTGCAAAGCTCTCCTGTAAGCTAATGGTTGAGAACCTTATTCTATAAAGTGTCAGTCTGTATATTAGGCATTGTGGGTCATACAATCTGTAGCAACTACTCAGCTCTGATATAGCATGAAAGCAGCCCTAGAGAAGACATAAATGAATGTGGCTGTGTTCCAGTAGTTATTTACCAAAACAGGTCCCATGGGCTGTTTGCCAACCCCTACTCTAAATATGATCTAATTTCAAACCCAGCATCTTCTGCATTGTACTACAAATATAACTTACTCCAATGGTCATACAGGACAAGTAAATGTAATCTAGTGGTATGACTAGTAACACTGCTGCACCATTTAGGGCTATTGTACTTTTCAACCATTAAAGTTTGGGAGTCAGGCATTAAATCAAGCGCATTAGCAAAATCATGATCTGTGACTTTGTTTTTAATTATCTTAAGTCTTATGATGACATAATTTACAATTTTGTGTTGATCTATTCTCTACTTTAATCCTAGTGAGCTGGCAAAAGCACCATTACCAATCACACACATATATAGTCAATGAATACCTATTCAAGACAATCCTGAATTATAACCTGGTCTGACCTAAAGAATTCACAAAGTTTGCTCCTATATCTTGTCA
>PVJC01047975.1:0-12671 GCA_004026665.1 Murina feae | reverse complement strand
GATGCGGCTGGGGGCAGGTCCCCAGTGGCGACACACACACACACACACACACACACACACACACACAAAAGGCGCCTGGCAGACTGGGGCCATCATAGGACATCCACTGAGGGGTCCCAGACTGTGAGAGGGCACAGGCCGGGCTGAGGGACTCCCTCCACCCCGAGTGCACAAATTTTTGTGCACCGGGCCCCTAGTATACAATAAGAAGCAGTTAGATCCATTAATGTATAACTGAAGTATGTATTATATGCCTGTACTATTGCTACATATATGCACAGTATACTATATAATCAGCTCATACATTATGCATTTATTACATCTACTTTACATAATATAGTATAATGCATATGTATTAAATCAATTTAGGCACAAACAGTATCATGAAGATTATGCAACAGTATACTGTTTTTACCACCTTTTTACACTGAAGAGATTAGAAGGATATGAACAATGGGCCCTTACTCATACCACTTATTCAAACAATATTTTGAAAAGAGTATCTCATATAATTTTTATAACCTTTTAAACATCTTATAGATTTTCCCCTATAATATTCCAAAGCTTGAATGCTAAATAAACTCATAGCCAAATGCTAAATTCTGAATAGCAATTGTGGCCTGTGATCAGATGAGAGAGTGGACCAGATTAAGGCCATTCCCCCACCTGCTCTGTAAAAACCAATTCAAAGCAACCTTATCTCTAATGTGGGGGGAAATTATTTTACTCTAAAACATCAAAATTACTAGCCTAACATACTTCTGGTGGATGCCCCTTGTGGAACTCTGCTTTTTTACCTTTTCCCATAAGCCTGCTTCCCACCACACCTCCTGGAGGAGGCAAACAGGGAGGGAGCCCTCCGTGATCTGAGCCGGGCTTTCCCTGTTTGGGACCAAGTTGGGTGTGACTCCATAAGAAAACCTGTATTCCCGATCCACTTGGCCAAGCCAATGCATCCTCCCCTGGGGATGCTCTGGCAACCCCTTTCCTCTTGAACTACATCCCCCTGACACCACCCCCTGTTAGAAACAACTGCTGCTTTACACTGATCACACCCCTTAGCATTCCCAACTAAGGTTCTGTTCTGAGTGTTAAGGGTCCCCAAGTGAATATTTTAACATGGAATCTACTTTTCTCCCCCTTGGTCTTTTGAAACATCCATAAACACCTAATAACTTTTCTTACCAGAAATACTGCAGCAATTGTGAAACACACACACACACACACACACACATGCAGTTTAGGCTTTAGGCCTCCTTCTCCTGCCTCCATTCCACTCTTCCAAAAAAGTTTTTCAACATGTAAGCCTATTCCAAAGTTTGTGAGGACAACCAAAATCACAAAATAAAACAAAAACCCAGGGAATTCAGGGCGTAACTCCCATATTTCTCAAGAGCACTCCCAGGAAAGCCTTGATAATTTTGAGTGAAAGCAAAAACATTCCCTCATAAGATGGGAGGGGAATAGTCCTTCAGCAATGAAGTAGATCTTTTCATTCAGAAAGTAAGCGTACCCAGGAATTAAAAGCTCTAGCAGGCCAATGAGGGTAAAGTCTAAGAATTCAGCTTTTTCAGCACAAGCCAAGAGACAATAGCAGACTGCCACCCGCCTCCAGGAGTGATGGCCCGTCCTTGCTACAGAGCAGCAGCACCACCTCGTGTGCAAAGTCTTACTGCTTTGTTTTGTTTCCTCAAGGACCACCTGGAAAGCCTACATCCATCCCTCTGTGCTCTGAATCCTGGAGTCTTCATAGTGTCAGGAGAGGCTGCAAGTGGAGAAAGATCAGAAAGCACATCCCTGACTTCCTCTGGCAAGAACAAGGTAATAGCAGGAAGTTGCTGTCAACACAGCCTCCAGCACAGCCCTTAGCATGTTGTATTGGATTGTTTGTTTACTTATCTGACACTTAGTTCTTGACTGTGAGCTCTTGAGAGAAGAGACTGTCATTCATTCTCTGCATTTCCAGGGTATTCCAGCCTTTAACCCAGGGATTGACACATGGCAGAGACTCAAAAATGTCTGACAAGTGGGAGGACTTATTGGAACTTTTAGGTGGGAAAACAAAGCAGCTGTGATATCAACACTAAATATTTTCCACCAACCAGCTCTGTAGGTTGAATTGCCAGATTTACCATTAGATTTTGATCAAAGACAAGAAACTAAATCAACTTTACAGTACTAAGGTCCATTGATGTGACTGAATGTTTCAACGGTGGAAAATAAAGTGGGTTCTAACTGACTTATCTGAAGGATAAATTATGACATAAATGAGAATTTCTTAAATAGATAACCCAAGCCCTAACACTCAAACAAATATGCTGGAGATCATCCTACAAATGCCCTTAAACCTAAATAAAATCTATTATATCAGTACACAGAGGATTTGGGTGAATCTTACCATGATAAAACAATCCAAGAGCACTCATAATATTTATCTTCTTTCTAGGAGTCCTCTGCAGTGCTCTAACATTCAGAAAGTCAGGAAAACTGATTTGTTAAAAGTCACCCAGTGGTGAGTACAACAAAGAAATTACACCCAATTCACACACACCCTTCATCTGTTGAGAACCACAGCAGTGAATTCAGCAAGCCAGAAAAACTTGAACAAAATTATACAGGCCTCAACCTCCAAGAGCAGTCTCTCCATCCAAAACTTTTACAAATTCCAAGGCCAGAGAACAGTGTGACTAATTCTGACTAAAATAAAAACCAGCTGTCTGAAGCACTATAATAACTATATATAAAAACTTAAGAATAATGCTCTGTGATTTCAGTAAAGATAGAGAAAGGTACAGAACATAGTTGTAGTGGGGGGTGAGGGGAGAGGTGAGTTTGAGAGCAACTCTAGCCTGCTGCTGACTCTCAAAGTTTTGCTTTGACATTAGCTCAAAGGAAATACTCTCTGATGTACTGATTTCTGACCAAAAGCCTTCAAAGGTGACATCATTCCTAAAGGGACAAAAATGATGTACATGGCATCATTACAAAACCCGGATTACTGAAACTACACCAATGTCCTGGTAAGATATACATATTACATCATGGATGAAAATCAGAATCTTCATCTGTTTAACATACTCAGTCTGTAAAGCACATGAAATTTATATAGTGGCCATTTGTGTTTTTATCATTAGTTATTATTTTCCTGTTGAAAGGAGCCAATTAAATCTTAGAGAATAGATGCCTTTTTTGAATTGAAGGAGGAGGAAAATAGAAGGGCCAGAGTAAAGCTTAAAAATAAGCTATGTCTGAAAATGTAATCTTATATAATAAAGAGCTAATATGCTAATTAGACCAAACAGCAGAATGACCATCCAGACAACCTTCCGGATGAAGCTGGGGCTGCAAGGGGTTGTGAGGGCTGAGCCCCCTTGCACGAATTTCATGCATTGGGCCTCTAGTTCTTTTTATAATTGGGCATTTATACAACTCATATTAAAATGACTATTCACAGTGAGATACCATAGTGCAAGGTTGTGCTAGGACATTTTGTGAAACGTGATACCAGCCATGTCAACCTAACTTAAATACTCAGAGCTCCAACACCAGCTGTGGGGAAACTTGTGTCTGTTTTCTTTGAATTTTTGCAAATTGAAGGCATACTCGAAATGCTGAGGTGCTATGTGGACTTGTTTTTTTTCATAGCAGTTCTGGAAAAGAAATTGAAATAACTAACTCCCTCCCTTTCCCAGACGAGGAAACCCAGACATAGGAATTGAGAAAACCTAATCAGGATCACACCTGGCAGGGCTGAGAGTGGCATGTGTGGAGCCTGCATTTTAGTCAAACTGAGGGTCTCTTATATATCCAGCTCTCTGCTAGGCACCCTGATATGAAAACCAAATATAAGATATAATCACTTCTCAAAAGAATTGGAACCTAGTTAGGAAGGAGATATATACCTATAAAACATTTCTGAGCCACAGAAATATATTTCCAAAGTTGTGTATCTCTGCAGGTACACCTGCACTTTGTCACCAGCAGGACTAAACAGAACTGATTATCTGGCTGAAGCAGGACACCTGAAAGTTGAGGGATTTACATGGTTCCAGATCAAACCATCTGAAAAGCAAAATAATTCCACTAGCACCCAAACAGTTTCAGTGAACAGGATATTCTGTAGCTCCATGATTCCTAAATGCTAGTGTGCATCAAGAACCACAGGGGGTTGTATTCACTGATAAAAAACATCTATTTAGAGCTTGCTATGGGCTATACCTCATGTAAAGCACTTTATACATATTATCTTATTTAATCCTCATGACAGAGTTAACTTGCCCAAGTCACACTACTAGGACTAGAAGACAACTCTTTAGACCCAAGAGCCCATTTTATAGAGCACAGAGTAGGGAAGTTGGTTGTTTTTGTGTGTTTTTTTAAACAACAACTTATGTTGGATCCTACACCAAACCCAAAGAATCAGAATCTCTGGGAATAAAGTCATAGTGCCAGTTTTTTGTTGTTGTTGTTTTTTTAATGTCTTGCTCAGGTACTTCTAATACGCAGCCATAGTTGAAACCACAGCTATTCCATGCACCCAGAGTCTCTAGAATGGGGCCTAGCATCTATTTTTTAAAAAAATTATTGATGAGAGAGAGAGAGAAAAAGAGAGAGGGAGAGAGAGAAGTGGGAGAGAGAAAACATTGATTTGCTGTTCCACTTATTTATGCATTCATTGGTTGATTCTTGTATGTGCCCTGATCAGAGATCAAATCCACAACCTTGCATATCAGGACAATGCTCTAACCCACTGAACTACCCATTCAGGGCTGGGCCTGGCATCTTTGACTTCACTGGTCAGCCTAGCTTGTTCTAATGCAAGTGGTCCACAGCCCAATTTGAAAAAAAGTAGTTGAGATCAGTGGTTTTCAAACTTTAGCATGCATGCAAATTACCTGAACAGCTGACTGAAATAGTTTCCTGAGCCCCACTTCAGGTTTCTGATTCAGAGAATATGGGTGGGGCCTCAAAATCTGCATTTCTTACTAATTTCTCTCCTGAGTTACAGGCTGCTAGGGCCTTTGGGCAAACGGTATAGGTGGAGCTATAGCCATGCAAGCTCCTGATGGAATAACTTGGTGTTGGGCCTCCTTTCCTGTGAACCAGACAGACTCAGAGGTGAGACCCATTGGCAGTGAAGACTGGGAAGAGTTAGCATTCAGGAAGCTATGGCACCTCAAATAGCCAACCTTGATGCCAGATGTGATTATGCTGGTCTTCCTGACCACTCAAAGCCAGGAGAGAGCCAATACAAGGCTAATCCTCCCTAACCTCCAGGCTAGGAAGGCACTTCTCCAGGTGCCTCAGGAGCGGCTAGTTACTGGTCCAAAGATCCATTTGCCTTGCACTTCCTAAAGAATTCCTGTCACTTAAGAATACACCAGCAATCAGACTTGAGCCCCAAATGAGCCCAAGAGAAAAATAATACCTTACCTAAAGTAGTCCAGCAGCCAGAAAGAGGTGGAACCGGTAGATAATTAGGAGCCCAATGACATAGAACTTGCTCCTGGAGGAAGCAGGTGAACATCTGAATAAGTAATAAGAGCACTTAAGACTTCATAAGGCAGCACCTCCTTCTTTGAGACAAAAGGAAGTGAGAGGGAATGCAGGTATTAATAAGGCTATATACATGAGGTAAAAAGTTGAACGAGCATATCCCTAAATGGCCTTAATTACATGTGCATATTGATACATTAGCAGAGAGAAGAGGGTGATGGAACAGGATCCATAAAGAACTGCGGGAAGAAATCACACAATAATAAGGATCAGCCCTCTACACATACACTATCTCCAGCCTCCACTGAATCTTCCTAAGTATGTAAATTTTCACTGGCTGTACTTAGGAGCAAGGGTATTGAAGATAGAAGGTGGATGTATGGGTTGGGATTTTCAGTGAGAAAAAAGTTTGGGATTTGCAATAAGAAAGGATTGAGGGTGCTGACCTATAGCTTTTAGAACAGTATTTTTCTTTATTTTTCTTAATCCTTAGCCAAGGATATTTTTCCATTGATTTTATAGAGAGAGTGGAAGAGAGAAGGAAAGACAGAGAAAAATATTATGTGAGAGAAACACATCGATTGGATGCATGTGCCCTGACCAGGGCCTGGGCTGGGGAGGAGCCTACAACCACAGTACGTACCCTTGACCAGAATCGAATCCAGGACTCTTTGGTCCACATGCCAAGGCTCTAGCCACTGAACCAAACTGGCTAAGGCTAGGCTACTATTTTTCAAATCCTGGGTTATAATTCATCAGAGAATCATAAAATCAATGGGTGACATCAGCACTTTTAAAAAATGAAGTTTAGTGGAATAGAAAAAAAATAACAGTAAATCACTTTTAGTAACTTTTGTCACAGTTAAGTATAGGCATATACATTGCATATTGAGTTGTGATGTAAAAGTAGCTTTTATAATGGACTATGGTTAAGTTTGACAACTGCTGGTCTAGACTAAACAGAAAAGGAAGTTGTATTAGCCATCAGAGTTTCTGGCAAATATTCTAGTTTCCTTTCTCTCAGATACATGATAGAACTGTACTTTCCAGTACTCCTTGAAGGTAGACATATGTCGGGAGCGGCCTTAGGGTTAAGCCTCTGAATGACCTCTTGGCAAAGCCACAAACAAGCCCAGCTTAGAGGGCACAGCCCTCTTAGCATAATTAGGCTTGACCTTATGACACTCCCTAGATCTTATCTGGGTAGCCAATGGCCTGCTGGAGGTGCAGCAAGTGCTGCCAAAACAAGTGAAACTCACAAGAACATTGTAACTATGGTGACCACTACCTTGTTTACCTCTGCCTATAAAATAAAGGCTCAGCTTGCTGTCTGGGTCTCTCTCTGTGGCCTAAACCAGACACAGGAAGATCCCTCTGTCTTTTCTACACCCTTTGCTCCCCCTCCCTCTCAGGCTCACTGAACCCCTGGCTGTGCTGGCAGGGCACAGGCATAGGTATGTAACTTGTTTTGACCAATGAAAAGTGAGGAGGGACATGGGTCTAGCTTATAGCCACTTCTTTTTTGCCCTGTCACTGCATTAGGCAATATTCCTTATATTGCTTCTCCAACAGTCTGAGTCCAGAACAAGGAGTCATGGAGCAGAGCCTCAGCCAATTCACAATAGATGTGTAATATAGTTAACAAAACTTTGTCATGACAAACCATTAAAATTTGAGGCTTACTTATTACTGCAGCATAACTTAGCCTATCCTGCCTGATATAGAAGTCAAGTCTAGAAGGAGATGATGATCCAAGAGAAAATGGAGGGATCAAGGAACATCTAGCACCTTGGAACTCAATGTGTCCTGATAGTCTGTCTGAAAATAGGCAGGCGGGTAATTAAGTGATAATTATATAATAGAACAATAGTGAGTCATATATAGAAAGAAAATAGAATTGTTGATAGAAGCCCTTAAGTGGGATTCAAGCTGCTCCTTGAAAGGTGTATTGAGCCCTGACTGATGTGGCTCAGTTGGTTAAGCATTGTCCCATGCATCAAAAGGTCACAGGTTTAAATCCTGGTCAGGGTACATACTCAGGTTGTGAGTTTGATCCATGGTCAGGGTGCATGCAGGAGGCAATCAATCAATGTTTCTCTCTTTCTCCCTCTTCTTTTTAAAACATCCTCTCTTTCAAAGCATATCCTCGGGTGAGGATTAAAAATAAAGAAGAAGGGTGAATTGACTGGGTAGAGGTAAGTGGGCCCATTCAATGAGTGGGCAACAAAATGAGCCAAGGGTAATGATAATGCTATTCAGGGCAAGGGCACAGAAATGAGACACCGTCTCACCAGAGCAAAGAGTTCATGTTAGAAAAGGAGAAAATACAATTAGAGAAGGAGGGTAGGATTCCATTTTGGAGGGATCTTTAAAATTATACAGAAATATTTGAAGTAAGTAAAAACAAGGTAGGGCTTCGCGCGCATATTGGCCCCGTGGGCTGCGGATTGGCAGCACGCTCTCCCAGAGCGGGTCACTGCATGGTAGTGTGGTGTCCCTCCCGCTGCCCTGCAGCTGTCTCCACCGCTGCTGTCTGGGTCGCCGCCGCCTTGGGACCGGCTGTATGATTAGGCCACAATCTTCAATGAGTAAACGTGTGCCTAGGTCTGTGGTGCTCTTAGTCACACATTTATGGAGTTTCTGAAGGGCAGTGAAGATTATTGCCAGGCACAGCACGACCCTATGCAGACAAGTGAACTGTAGAAATTCATTACTACTCCACCAAGAAGCCCCCATATGAGTGGTTGGTTAACCTGGACACAGATGTGTTGACTGCAAACTGCAGAGCATTTTACAAGAGCTGTGACCTGGATGGGGTAAAGCTCAGTGCTCTTCCTTTCTATTTGCCTCCCTATTACTGGATTGAAGAATTGCTGCTTCTCGTTAGGTGGTTCATTTCATTTCCCATTACTCTCAACTTCACTCAAAGCACTGACAATTTCAAGCGGAGTATACTGAAATAGACTCAGTGTCTTTGCATCACTTCTGTATTCAATTTTTAAATTCTTTCATAACCTTATTGAGCAGTGGTTCCCAACCTTCTGGCCCTTTAAATACAGTTCCTCATGTTGTGACCCAACCATAACGTTATTTTCGTTGCTACTTCATACCTGGAATGTTGCTACTGTTATGAATCGAATGTAAATACCTGATATGCAGGGATGGTCTTTGATGACCCTTGTGAAAGGGTCTTTCGACCGCCAAAGGGGTCGCGACCCACAGGTTGAGAACCGCTGTTATTGAGTGTTTCTTAACTAAATTACCATGGCTCGAATGAACTGCCCAGCTCCTGTGAAAGTCACATACAAGAACATGAGATTTCTTATTACACACAATCCAACCAATGCGACCTTAAACAAATTCATAGAGGAACTTAAGAAGTGTGGCGCTACCACAATAGTAAGAGCAACTTAGGACACTACTCTGGTGGGGAAAGAAGGCATCCATGTGCGTGACTGGCCTTTCGATGACGGTGCACCGCCGTCCAACCAGATTGTTGACGACTGGTTAAGTCTTGTAAACATTAAGCTCCGTGAAGAAGCTGGCTGTTGCATTGCTGTACCTTGCGCTGCAGGCCTTGGGAGACCTCCGGTGCTTGTTGCCCTAGCACTGATCGAAGGTGGAATGAAACATGAAGGCGCAGTACAGTTCGTAAGACAGAAGCGGCGCGGAGCTTTTCACAGCAAGCAACTTCTGTATTGGGAGAAGCATCGTCCTAAAACGCGGCTGCGCTTCCAAGAGTCCAGTGGCCATAGAAACAACTGTTGCGTTCAATAAAACGGGTGCCTGATGCCATTGCCTTGAAAGTGGCACTTGAGATAGGACCTAATTTGTCATATGTAAGAGCCAGCATGTTGGCTTGGTGCAGAAGTCTAATGAAACTTCCAAAAGAGGGCTGAAAGGCAGTTTTACGCGCCACAAGCTGGACGGAATTGCAACCTCTATGTTTGGGTTACGATCAACCTATTCTGACACTTGGCAAAAGATTCTTTCTGTTCAGCATTTAAAAGCTGCTTAGCATTTGTACCAATTTACTTTTCCTGAAATCATGCAGTATTGAGTTATGTCTTTAAATCTATTCCCATGTCAGAATCTTACCAACATATAAAAGATTTGGAAAGATTAGGTGCCAAAATACCCAGCACAATATTTGTATATTTTAGTTTCATACAGAACTAAAATCCCAGGAACTGTGAACACTCTGGACCTTATGTGGTTTATCCCTTCAGTCATTTCAAACATAGAAAGTAGGGCCTGTATGGTTATTTGCCTGCTCACTTTATGTTTCCATCTCCCACATTCATACAAGTATACATCAGGTTTGCTCAACTTTTTTTATTTTTATACAAGGTCTTGGTTATTATTTAAATGTCTTTCTATAAATCTCATTTTGTGCTGTTATGGAAAAGCCTCCATTTTGAAAATCTGCATTGTATAAAAGCACATGTCGTTAATGTCTCCAGACAAAAGCCTTACAGTTAATTTTAACGTTTGCACTTAATGTGCAACCTGTAGGGAAGGCTGAGAAAGAATGAGAGGGGCCCTGGCCAGTTTGGCTCAGTGGATAGAGCGTCGGGCTGCAGACTGAAGAGTCCCAGGTTTGATTCCTGTCGAGGGCATGTACCTTGGTTGTGAGCTGATCAATGTTTCTCTCTCATCGATGTTTCTAACTCTCTATCCTTCTCCCTTCCTCTCTGTAAAAAACCAATAAATAAAAAAAGAAAGAAAGAATGAGAGGGGGCTATTAAGTATTTTTAGTAAAATGTTGCCTTTGTCTTATGTGGAACATGTAGAATATGCTCTTCGGTAAATATTTTTTTAAAAGATAGACATACTTTATTGAAGCTAAAATGATTCTTAATCATAAAAATTCTGAATTCTTTTATTTTTTTCATACATTCTGAAGTTTACCAACTTAATTTTGTTTGAAGTGTGATTTTTTTTCCTTCCCACTCTCTTGCAAAAAAAAAAGAAATGGGTTTCTGCTAATGAATGAGCAGACATCTAGTATTTTATATGTCTTTTGAGCTGTGTAACTTAATATTTGGATACTTGATAATTTGCTTTATTGTGTAATTGATAAAATGGTGATATGTATTGATGTTAGTTTAACCATATATTTATACTGTTTGGGAATGTGTGGTTATAGTTCTGTGGGAGAAATAATTTGTCAGTGTTCACCAGCTTGTAAAAATTCAGTGTGAGAGCTTAAACATCTAAATAAATGAGATGCATTTAGAAGAAAAAAAAGGTCTGAAAGCCCTTAGAGAATGTCTACTCATAATGTAGGACTCGGCTTCCATCAGGTGCAGTTGCTGCTGATGTTGTGCAATGAAGAGCCATGGAGATTTCTAAGGAGAGCTGTGCCGTGAAAGCAGTGCCTGAAGCAAAGCTGGCGGTGGTGCACAGGAGAGCGAAGAAGGAGCAACATGACAAGACTAATGAGGAGGCGGTGGTCCAGGAGTGAGGCAATGGGAAAAGAGGAAGGGAAAATAAATTCCACCCAACAACTGCTCTCTGTCTGTCAGCCATTTCTCCGCACAGCCACCAAGTGAACACTCAAGAGCAAAACCTTCCCACATGAAGAACCTGTAAAAAGAAGGGTTTGATGGTCCTATACGGCATTCAGGGATTATTCAAGCAAGTCTCTGGAGCGACTAAGATATTTTTTGTACTTTTGTGAAAAAGAGATTAGGCAGCAAAGGGGCCATGTATCCAGCAATTAGCCCCTTCCATTTATACCCTGAACCCCCCCGTGGTACCCACTGTAATACCTTGGGGAGTATCCTCACTCCTCAGAAACCCTGCTTTCACAAACTTCACCTAATCCCATGGACTCTACCAAACATACCAGGTGGGAATGAAGCCTGCAACTTCCGAAGAGAAGACAGAACCAGTCTCTTGGTAACTTTTCCTCCCTGACTTAGGGTTGCCTCCATTTCTGCATAGAATACAGGCATTCTGATGCGTCTGAGAACCTTAGCCAGGGCACCAAGGCTGGTGGGCCTTCTTTCAAACGTTGTCTTAATTACTTGACCTCCACCAAGTAACTCCATAGTGTTGCAGGTTGGAGCACGTAACATAAATAGTCCCTCTGGTTCCTGATGGCATTATTCCACAGGGTACTCAGGCAGCTTCTGAAGTGTTCTGCGTCTCAGTTTGCTGTCCTGTCTGCCAGGAAAACAATCATATTCACTTCATAGGGAAGATGCAAGTCTTAAATTAATGTTTGCAAAACACTTTGACATCCTCTAATGAAAAATGCCTTTTCTGAGCAATATATAATTAGAAGCAAGTTTGTCCCTATGATCCTTTGAGAGAAGAAAGTCACATAGAAGCAATAATTTGCATGTCTATCATTGTTGCTCATTCGTTGATCAAATTCTTGACAAATACATATCATCATCCTACCTTTCTGGTTAAGAGAGCAAGTCCCTAATAGCTAAAAATAAAACACATAAAATTACCACATCGCCTCCTACTTCTCTAGCCAAGGACACATTTTCTTCTTCCACCAGAGCAGCAAATATGAAATCATGTCCACTTTACTGAAATGCAACAGAGGTGGGGGCATCCAGACCCAAAATGTTAAATGACTTGCCCAAGATCAGTCCAATTTGACCAAAGACACTTTGATTTCAGTTCCACGCTCTAAGTTTCCTTAAAACAGTCCGAATTGATTAATCAAGTCACCAGAAAGCATATAAAAGGCAGAAGGAATACTCTCTATGCCAGCTAGAGTAAGATTCCTGAAATGTCCCAATTATGTCGATAGGGGCCAATAACTCTCTTCCAAAATATTTTATGTTTGCAAGTAATGTCCCTTCCATATCTGAGTAAGAGCATTTCTAATACATAGCAGATTTCTCATATTTTGCTTTGGATGCTTTCCCCAAACTGTTTTACAATAGGTGGCTTGCTTCTCAAGTCCATTCTGTTCCCTCAAAAGAAAAGTGTTATAGTAAATTCAGCTACTTGGACCCCAAAACCACAGCATGTGGACAGGCACCAAGGAATCCTCTTGAAAATTTCTGCATTTTTACATTTAAATGCCCTGCTTATGTTCTTCCATCAAAAAGAGTTTTGTGAATTATAAAGTTGTTTTACTTAATTTCCATTTGCTTATAAAAGATTGTGAAATAACTCTAATTTTGCTCTTAAAACACAATGATTTA